>JAMKQA010103858.1:0-15123 GCA_024699735.1 Posidonia australis | reverse complement strand
CTTTTTTTGGAATATGAAATTTTATAATCTTTAAGACTAATAATATGTGATCTCTGACCAATGTGTTAGTTAGAAATTGCATAACCATGTTTAACAGTTGATAAATTTTTATTGGTTTTATTGTTACGATAACTATTAATAAATACTAAATTCGTTATAATGAAACAACTACTTTCATGACTTCGAAAACAAGTAGTACGATAACTATCAATAAATAATAAATTTGTTATAATGAAACGACCACTTGTCAATGAATTACTTGCATGACAACCCATGTTTCAAAATGGTATAAATGTCCACATCTAATGTTAATATGTCCACATTAACTAACTTAGCAGTTAAGACAATGTCTCATTGTCACAGTGGTTGGGAGAACTTTAACTCGCCATAAGTCTCGGGTTCGAATCCTGGGGCATGCATAAAAATTACCGTTTACAAAAAAAAACTAACTTAGCAGTTATTATGTTGTTATTAAATGTAAACAATAATTGTCCACATTTAACATTCACAATAATTGCACATGTGTAAAAGAAGCAGTTTTCGTCAAACCAAGGTCAATAACTTGGGTCACAAAAAAAGTATTAGTCATGTGAAAGAGAAGTAGTGTTTCTTCATCAAAACCAAGGCCACTAACTTAGGTCACGAAAAAAGTATTGCTGAGTCATCAATACATGCAATTAAACGTATCCACAAATCTCAAATATTAAAACTAAAACAGCAAAGCGTAGTAACATTGAAAATAAAATAGGGAAAAGTAGTAAACCAAAAACTAAAAAAAAAAATGTAACACTAATAAAACAAAGAAGTGTGAAGTTGAAACTAAAATTAAAACTAAAAAACAAAAATGTCATAAATAAAAAAAGCTAGGATTTCTATTGGAACACGAAAAAATGATTAGTAAAAAAACAATTATTATAAGGTTAGCAATGCCTATAACTAGATTTCAATTTAATATAGTTATTATATTGTCATGTGAGCCATAGATATCTATCACCACCACTATTATCATTGATATGTTTGTAAGTATGTTGGTGAGACTACTTGCATGACAACTTATGTTTCAAATTGGTATAAATGCCCACATCTAATGTTAATATGTCCATATTAACTAACTTAGTAGTTATTATGTTGTTATTAAATGTAAACAATAAATGTCCACATTGTAACAGTAACATATAGAGTATTAATATGTGTGAAATGTCAAAAAACACGCATGAATCTTCCAACAGTAACACTTGTTGGGAACATAAGTGCAGTAGATATCAAGTCATTTAACAAGTAACACGTGTTTTGTCCAACATGTAACAGTAACACTTCATGATTACGAGCGCAAGCATTCAACGTTTACTTTATTGGGAAAATAAATATTGCCAGCTACATCACTTGAGACAATGTGCAAATTGTATAAATGCTGGTAAGACTACTTGTATGACAACCTATGTTTAAAAATGGTATAAATGCTCACATCTAATGTTAGTATGTCCACATTAACTAACTTAACAGTTATTATGTTTTTATTAAATGTAAACAATAAATGTCCACGTTGTAACATTCACAATAATTACACATGTGAAAAAGAAACAGTCTTAGTCAAAACCAAGGTCATTAACTTGAGTCACAAAAAAAAGTATTAACCATGTGAAAGAGAAGCATCCTTTCTTCATCAAAACTAAGGCCACTAACTTCGGCCACGAAAAAAGTATTGTTGATTCAACAATACATGCAATTAAACATATCCAAAAATCACAAATACTAAAACTAAAACAGTAAAGTATAGTAACACTGTAACTAAAATAGGGAAAAGTAGAAAACCAGAAACTAAAATAAGAACAAAAAATGTAACACTAAAAAAAGAAGAAGTGTGAAGTTGAAACTGAAACTAAAACTAAAAAACAAAAATATCACAAACAAAAAAAAACTAGGATTTCTATTAGAACACAAAAAATGATCAGTAAAAAAACAATTATTATAAGGTCATAAGTTTCAACTTTATTAGCAATGCCTATAACTAGATTTCAATTTAATATATTTATTATGTTGTCATGTAAGCCATAGATATCTATCACTACCATTATTATATTTTTGTTAGTATGTTGGTGAGACTATTTGCATGACAACCTATGTTTCAAAATGGTATAAATGCCCACATCTAATGTTAATATGTCCACATTAACTAACTTAGTAGTTATTACGTTATTAAACGTAAATAATAAATGTCCACATTATAACAGTAACATATAGAATTTTAATATGTGTGGAATATCAAAAGACCCGCATAATCTTGAGAACATAAGTGCAATAGATATCAAGTTATTTAACATGTAACACGTGTTTTGTCCAACATGTAACAGTAACACTTCAAGATTACGAGTGCAAGCATCTAACGTCTACTTTATTGTGAAAATAAATATAGTCAGCTACATCACTTACAATGTGCAAATCTACATCAAATCCAAGAAAAACTAAATCTGCGGTAATAAACAATTCTTTATACATTAATAGAACCAACAACACATGCAAAAAAATTATTAAAAATAGAAACAAATCTAAGCCATTCAAAAGAAAATGGATAGTAGTAGATGATGGGCCTCACATTTTAAAAGTGAGGTCGGACCACATCTGATAATTTGCCTATATATATATATTCTTCTCGTTGTCTTTCCTTTTGGCCAATCATGCAAGATAAAAGACCATCTTATCGTGAGAGTTATGGTTCACCAACCCGATGGTTCCTCTTCTAAAGCGTAAGTCGTGGAACTTATCTTAGAAAGTAAATGAACAGGGAATCTTGTAGTCCCTATTTGAAACTTGGATAAAGTTAGGAATAAAGGTAGAATTATAATTACAATTCCATTTAGCAAGTCAAAAAGTAGAATAAAAGTGAAATAGTAATTGTTATTCTGATTACTTATTCTAGAGTAGCTATTTCCTGGGAAGGATAGAATAAAGTTATTCTACTAAGTTATTCTAATAAATATATGCATATAGTATGTTTATTTTTTGTTTAAAAAATAATACATAAATAATATGATGTATACACATTTTAAATTAGATATATATCTTAATAATCAAGTTAATTATTATTAATTTGAATGTTTTCCACTAATTCCAACATTTATTCTGATACTTATTTCACTTCTCATCCAAACCAGAATATCTCCTTATACATAATTATTCACCTTTAAAAGAAAATCACTTCTAAATTGAATAACAATACTATTAGAATATCAATATTATTTTTCACTTATTCCTACATTTCTAATTCTACATCCAAAAAAGGACTTATAGATTACATCCGAAGCCTGGGTTTGTAGCATCGTCAATATTAAAACAATCTAAAATATTTGGATTTTGTATAAATCTACAAATAACAAATAATAATCAAAATTTTCTATTATTTGACCTCTTCTCTTGTAAGATAGGAACGACTCTCCATTATCTCTATCAACCGCTATCGTTGGGTCAAGAGAAACATTTGAGAGGGACATACCATGCTTTTTAAAATTAAATATCATAATGTGGCTCTTTTATTAACTAACTAGCTATATATCATTTTGTTTTTGAGTGACCCTTGATTTAAATTGAGTTTCTTATAACAACACTTGATCTATGTTGTTAATTTTTTGCCAAGACATTCCTATCCCTCCAAAATAACCAAACGAAGCGTAATAGAATAACATATTTATATTCTCTAGAGTGCTACTAAAATTAAAATCCAAAAGACTGTCCTTTAGACGATAATCCTAGAATTTCAGAGCAAATTCAAAAACATCCAAGGAACCATATACAAAATAGATGATGCCAAAATATCAACAAAAAAAATCCTACAATGTACACGAGGCCCGGGTTGCTTTCTTAGGACGGGCACGGACACCGACCCGTTTATTCTCCAGCTATAAACACTCTGGGAATCCGAACTCCACTCCGGAAGCGCGCGGAAACTGGTGTTGAACCAGCAGCGACAGCGAAGAAGAAATGGAGAGAAGCGACGAGAGCAGCGGGAGCCCCAAATCCGTCGTCGTAGACCGTCCAACTCCGTCACTGATCCGATCCGCGATGGCGGCGCTGATGCTCGCGTCCCTCCGAGCCCGGCGGCCCGAAATCGAGGACAACGATCGCAAGGTACGTCGACTCCTCCCACTCTCCGCCGCCATTAGCTCCGGCTCCGCCACTACTTGGGCTTTATGATCTGTCTGTTGTCTCAGGAGAGGGAGCTGCGAGCGGAGAGGTTGCTGGCCGGTTTGGTTGTCCAGACGCGGTCGGACATGTGCCGATTGAAGCGCCTCGATCATGTCGACATTGTTCTGCGGATGCTGCTGGTAGTGATCTTTCTCCTCGTTATCGTCAGCTGTTTGAAGAGCCATTGAGGGACTTTACACCTTTACTTTTTGCTTGTGTGCAAAAAAGTATTCTGAAAAAGTTTATATTCTTGATATGATTCTTCAATATGATGTTGTAGCGAAAATGAAGACATCATACTCTTCAAACAAGATAGGGAATCGATTATATTCCTCTCCCACTTCTATTAAATCAAACAAGAAGAGAGCATGTTTTATCCGAACTTGGCTCCAATTGTCCAAACATGTGAAGACTACATAATTAAAGTGCGATGAAAAGAAGTGTTCGCAAATATTTTAAGATTAAGACCCTTTCGAGGTCTAAACGCCTAAATACATATGGAAAGTGTGCATAACTGATGAGTGCACAGAGAAGGTAAATGTATTGAACAAAAAACAATGGCATGGGAATCATTTCATGTTCAATAGAAAACATATTATGTATCTTGAACCTAGATTTCGAAAGCATTCATGAATTTGGGAGCTGCTTGTCTTGCCATCAAATCAGATGCTGAGCCGAAGTCGATCCAGCAGCCATTAAAAATGCTCTAGAAGCATCACTTTGAACCAATTGCGAACGACAATTTGGGCCGGGATTTGTTCTTTCCCAGCAGCTTCATCTGGTTCGCCCTTGCTTCCTCTTCCTCCAATTTCTTCCTGCGCAGAGCTTCCTCTTTCTGCTTCTGAATCCGTTCTAGTTCCTTGTATCGTTCCTCTTCTTTTTGCTGCAGTTCTAAAGCTTCTCTTCTCTGAGCTTCTTCCACTTTGCAACGATTCTCCTCGAGCATCTTATCCAGCTCTTCCCTCTCTCTACGTGATTTTTCCTACAAAAGTGGTACAGTTAGAATATATCAAAAGGCTGAAGTATGACCAAGAAGGTATCACCATTTACTGTCCCATGGGAATATGAAATAACAGTACAGGTGAAAGGCTAAGCTATGGTGCTTGCAGGAAAAAAAGAAGAAAGGCCAAAGCTATGGCCTAGGAAGAACAATCAGTTTGCTTTCATGGCACGTCATCTAAGATATTCCTTTGCATCCAGAATTCCAGATCCATGACATCAAGTTATTAGAGAAACTTAGAATTTTCTAGGAAAGGTTCTGGGTAACATGGAAAATACAATCAAGAAACAGAAAAATGCATAAAATAATGTTACATACCTTGCATGTCATTCACATCACAGGCAAATGCTGCCAATGATAACTAGAGAATAGAAGGGGAAAATACACTTACACATGATAACAAGTTTCTACAGCCAATAGAACAAGAAACAAGAAGATTATCAGTAACCAATTGCGTTTGATTTATAATTTTACCTCTTTCTCCCTAGCTTCAACAAGAGCAGCTTCCTTTTCCTTCTCAAGCTGAACAGCAACTTCCTCGAATAGTCTCTTTCGACCCTCTTCTATTCTCCTCTGTATTTCAGACTTGATCTCCTCTGAGTTTAGCTTCTCCTCAACTCTTTCCCTAATAGCTTCTTCAATACGTCGTGCAGTTTCCTCTTCTAGTAATTTTAATTCGGCCTCCTTTTGCCGCCTGTCAAGATTAAAACTAAAGTTACACGGAAAAAATATATGTTCTATAATATTCCATGGAACTAAATTTTAAAACATGTTGCAAGTCCAGAAGGCAAGATCTGAGTCAGCAGGCAACATGATGAGCTTCATTTATACTGTGATCAAATTTCCCACCCGTCACAAGATTAAATACAAGCTTATGCTTTCAGGCATACCTCTCTAATAGAATCCTGATCCAAACAAATGAGATTTCAAACTGGAGAACAGTAGATAAACGAGGCAGCAATTGAATCATCAAATTTAACAAGTTGAACTATAGCAGTATCTTCCTTCAAACAATCCTTTGGAGAAGCATGTCAAGTAACCTGTTGAAGGTTTAAAACTAATCACAAAAACACTTCAGTTTCCCACATTAGTACATAGTCCTGACACCAGAAACAGTCTAAAGATTAGCTCAATATCTAGAGGAAAAATAATTGATTAAGTTAGTTTTTGTTCTGTAAATATTAGAGACCCAATCTCAGCACACATAGTGAAAACAACTCAATATCCTCTGACCTATCTTAATATCATTTGATCCTGACAATGGAAAATCAAGATCCCCACAAAACATGGAAGGTCCTAAAGTTGTTGTCTGTAGCTTCTTTTATAGTTAATCCAAACTAACCAAATTACTTTGAACATATATTTTAATGTAAGCTTCCTATTCCAAGCTACCATTGGATGTCAAATGTCGTTGTATTAGATCCCCACTAGAAAGAACTATAATACCATTACCTCATTAAGCACTCAAATTATCTATAGTATTTTAACATGTGCACCCTTTTTTTTGTCATCTCATTAAATAAAAGGCTTGTTTCTTTGCAGATTATAGGTGGTGGGTTGTCAACAAAGTGATGACATAACATGGAAATAACAATTATTCATTGGCAAAAGAAAAAAAAGTCCAAAAAACTCACAAGACTCAGTTTTTTAAAATTTTTAGAAACAGACCTACTAACACAATAATCAAATTAATTGCCAACCAGACCAAAATCAACAAAGACAAGAACATCAAGAACATCAGATAGACTGCTACAAAGGGAAGACTAGAAATATTGGACATGTTTGGTAATTAATCTGATTATTATGCCAATAAGATCCATGTTCAAATTGTGAGCTTTTTGGATTTTTTTTCATTTTTGTCAATAAAGAACTATTTATCCCATGCCATGTAATCACTTTTCTTATAATCTACCACCCATAATCTGCAAACAAACAGACTCATTGTATCCATGATGCCAAGGTAAGAAACACATTCAACTTAAGGCACATGAATTTGACATCATATTGCTTTTGACGGAATCTGAGTTTCCAAGTAATGTCAAATAGCTGATAAAACTAAAAAAACATAATCAAAAGAACATTTTTCCTTGACCATAGTTGGGCCCAATGCCCCATTCTCAGACACAATTTACCCTTATAATAATGTTATTTTTTCTAAAAGCACAAGAATCCACATACAGTCAAGATATACAATCCAACATTTTAACTTAAAGCAAGGAATACGGAAACAAGAAACAGGAAAAGGGTTTGAGAGTGAAACTCCACACTACATCCTCCACCATGTGCACCATATAGTGTACATCAAGTAGCTTTATCTTAAGTTGTTGCAAACAAAAACAAAGTTCATAGAAGTCCAATAGCAAGAATAATTGAAGTTTGGAATGCACAAAAGTGAAGATCAACATGTAAATGTTAGGTGACATCATGGCCCCCCTAGAGATGAAAAATATCAATGCTATACCTTTTTCTTTCTTCCTCTTCCTTCCGTAATTTCTCAGCATTGTTTGTTTGCTCTAGAGAGTCAAGACTTGGGCTTTGAGACTTTAGTGCAGGTGACTTTGTGATGCTTCTACTCCGTTGTCTCTTATACCGCCTTGGTGTTGGAGAACGACTTTTACGCCTCCTTGGTGTTGGAGAACGACTTCTTCTCCTGTTTAACAAACTAAACTATATTAGATCATTATATCATAAGTCAAAGAATAACTAGATATCTCAGAACAAGAGAATTAATTATCTGTGATCCTGACAGAAGATGTTGCACTTAAAATAAAAGTACAGTTACCTCATGCATTCTTAAGAATTAGCTTTCTGTGCTCCATCTTTTACCATATCAAAATCTTGCATAGACCAACCAAGATCTACCAAAGCACCAATCATCTGACTTAAAGTGCCCTCTTTTTATTCTTCAGGGCGAACATTAGATTAAGTAAAATACATCACAAGATTTTACAAGGTAAATAATTTAATAATAATTTCCCATTTCTGTTGCAACAATGCAACATTGTATTCTTCATCCTACCAATATACTCAATGAATATTTTTGCTTGAACATCATTCCAAGCTAAACAGTAGAGGGTAGAATGTAAACAGTTTAGATTATGTCCTCAATTCAAAGCCATGCAAACTTATTGAAATGCATGAACCTATGGTATATTAGTGTCATGTTGTATTTACAGTTTCAGGAAATCACATCCAAGTAAATCAATTTAACGGACACCAGCTGCAAGATCCTCCATAAAAAACAATCTTTTGTTTACCAAACTAGAAAATTAAGCTATTGGAAACATATATGATAGAAAGGGCGAGAGAAATCCAATGGCAAATATGTATTGAGCTAAATCTCACGTACAATGAAAAT
This sequence comes from Posidonia australis, assembly GCA_024699735.1. Classification (NCBI taxonomy): domain Eukaryota; kingdom Viridiplantae; phylum Streptophyta; class Magnoliopsida; order Alismatales; family Posidoniaceae; genus Posidonia; species Posidonia australis. Next base: position 6,586 of record JAMKQA010103858.1, on the reverse strand, counting down.
GAAGAACAAAATGAATAGATTCCGAGTGCATGCATGTGGTGTTTGGAACTCATCTTAATTAGGATACATCACAAATAGGCTGTAAATGAAAAAAAATTCAGACAACACCATATACCAGCAAGACATGTTAAATAAACACCAAAAGCACATCGTTGTGCACATCGACAAAAACATTGTCATCATTCACCTCAGGAGTACATTAAGTTGCAAAAAAACACTATAGCACGTGGAATACCGTACACAATGATCTGTTTTCAGTGGATTTATCAAGGTACTCCTTCACAGAGTAGGACACTACGAAACTAGAAGGCCCAGTATAATTTTGATGAACAACTAACTGTAAAGATCTAAAATATCTCACTGAAGTTGCATTGCAAAATGGAGAAAACTGTAGCACACAAAATAGCAACATTTTGTGGTTAATGAGCTTTTGACATGGATTGAGATGTACTCATGCCACTCTTTCTATGGAAAGCTTCCCCTACAGCTGAGTTCCAGAACAATTTCCCCCAGTCAGATTCAACAACGTACAAGACTTAACTGTATTGACGCAACATGAAGAACTTGAACAAACAATATGAGCCAAGCAATCGAGCATCCAATTGCCAGAAGACAAAAAAGAATGTAAATGGGTACTAAGAAAATCCTCTGATATTGAACCAATGTCTAGAGTGTTGACCCGTATATTTTTTAATTCCAAAAAATGTTACAATTTATCACTGTTCTTCACAATGAACTCTTTGAAAAGACTATTAAAACTCTTCAAGTGGTGGATGTAAATGTATGCAAAGCATCTAGATGTGACATTATTCTTATAAACTTGGCTGATCAGCAACTTTCTCTGGGCATCTCTCAGCTGTCGATTAGCAAGCCAAACTGTGTCCTTCCCAAAGAGAGATTCAGCTTAAGAAAGAAGGAAAATTAAAATTGCAACTTCGAAGGTAACAGAGAAGTACTGCCTGCTAAGTCGGTGAGCAGAACCAGATTAAAGGACCACATCTGACTGGTGTGAACGAGTGAAACACTGCTATTTTCAGTATCTGGAGCTTATGACCCCCATTAACAACCAAACAGAGACTGAATAACTGCCATTGACGCATTAATCTTCGGAAATCACCCAATTTTCGCTCACAATATCGACATGATCCCAAAGGCAGCAGGACATGGTAGTTTCAAAATCAACAGGGTATAATAAAAATAAGACCCAAAAAAGGGATTCCAGCAATTAGAAGCCCTCAAGTCCCCATCTCTTGTGGAGTTGTGGGAAAGTCTGCCTCTTTTTTTAAGTATAAAATCGGAGGGTTTTTCGGTCATCAACATAACAGATAAAATGCCTTGCAAAATGAAAGGTCTGTGGGCAACCGATTACACCTGTATGAATACGGAGAGCGGCTCCGATCCCTTCTGCTTCTCCTGCTGCTGCTATACCTATGCCTCTCCGGAGTAGGCGAATGCCTCCTCCGGTAAGACGGTGACCGGGACAAAGTCCTCGGCATCTTCGAAGCTTCCAACAATTCCTTCTCCAAACAGAAATTCTAAAACCCCTGCAAATCCCAGTACACGAGTAAGCCAACTGGAGATCCGGGAGCATCCGATGGTATGAAAGAACAAAAGAACCTTCTTCATGTACCTTGTTGGTATTGAAATTTCAAAAATCGTTTTTTCCCTTCTAGTGACGACAGATTTTGGGGATACCTCCGGCCCTATTCGGAAGAAAGAGATCAATCGATAAGCAGATGTGTATCGGGATGGAGGGGGTTAAGGGGTGATTAGGGACGGATCGAGTTGTCGTGGATGGATTTTTTGTTTACCTACGGCTGCCGCGATGAAGGAGGTTGGAGGCGATTTTGACCAATCGATTTGGTCTCAAATCCAACATCGCCTTATATATGGCGAGACCGTATCTGAAGTTTATAAATCTACAGACGTATTTAAAGCCTATACTTTGATCATGGGTAAAAATAATTGTAATAATTATAATTACTTGATGGTACCTAGACATGGAAATCGGATGGGCCGGCCCGGCCCATGAAAGTTGCGGCCTGCCTGGGCCTGGACCGGGCCGGGTCGGCCCATGAAAGTTGCGGCCCCCCGGGCCTGGACCGGACCGGGTCGGCCCGAAGGCTGGTTTGGGCCAGGCCTGTTGCAACAAACCATGGGCCCGGCACGACCCATGGTCCGCATGTGGGTGGGATTTACAGGCCAACGGGTCTGACCGGGTCGGTCCATTGAGCCTAAAAAAAAAATTTAATAAAAAATTATTTATTAAATAAACGAGCGGGCCGTTGGGCGATCTCAGGGATGAGACATTCGCTGCTGATGATCAGGGGAATAGATTTGCTTTGGCTTTGTTCTCGGCTGGTGGGTCGACTGCCAGCAATGCTAATGGCAATCGGGACGGATTCTCTTCCACAAACGGAGAATCGGAAGTGTTATCTGCGTGGCAGAACCCGGTTGCTGAACCAGGGAAGGCCGATTGGGAGCTTGCCCTTGTGGAAACAGCGAGCAATCTGGCGAGGCAGAAGGCTGCATTGCCAGCAAGATTCGACTCGATTCTCCTAGACGGGATGTATGATCAGGGGGCAGTGAGGCAGCATGTGAATTCACAAGCGACTGGGGGTAGCGCCAGTAGTGTTGCTTTGCCTTCACCGGGATTCGGAAGAAATGCGACGCCAGTTCTGGCCCTTCCCGCTCCTGATGGTACAGTCACTAGCGTAGGGTAGGATCTTTTTTTTTTTTTTCAAACGGGCGGGCCGCTGGGCCTGGCCTGTTTTTTTTTTATTTACTGTTCACGGGCCTGCCCGGTCCGGCCCACGGCCTACGACGGACTTGGTCCGGTCCGACCCATGTAATCTTTTCCCGGACTCGAACTAGGCCGGGCCCAGACTGAGCCGGGCCGACCCGACCCGATTTCCATTTCTAACGGTGCCCTATATTATGTCCCGTGGATTTGGTCTCTGATCCAACATCGTTTTATATGTGGCGAGTTGACGTCTACAAATCTACATATGTATTCAAATCCTATACTTTGGCCATGTGTAAAAATAATAATAATTATTATTATTACTTGATGGTGCCCTATACTTTGACCAATGGATGTTAGTCTCTAATCTAACATTGCTTTATATATGGTGAGATGTCTACAAATCTATAGAAGTATTCAAAGGCTATACTTTGATCATGTGTAAAAATAATAATTTTATTATAATTACTTAATGATATCTTATATTATCATTGATTTTCACTTTAATACTCTGAACTTCAATTTATATCACTTGATAACTTAGGCTTTAATTTTTTTAAAATTGATATAATTAGAATTTAACACTACCTGTGTTAAAATTTTACTAAAGTAACTGTTATGTTTTTTTTATCTGCTTTCCTTGTTTCTTACTCTATCACTCGATTTTCTCTTCTTCTTTTTTCTTTCCTTCCTTCTTTCCACGCTTCTTTCCCTTCTTTCCGCCCACACAATTACTTTCTTCCTTCATTCTCCATTATGGCTTCCCCTTTATAGCGTTAATGTTCCACTAAACCTTTTCCAAAAGAATTGATCATTTTCTTTATTCAAAAAACAACATCAACAACTCAAATGAGTAATGATGGTAGAGAAGAAAGTTGTCGGTGATAAAGTCAATAATGCCAAAGTCACTCAAGAGATCACTCCCTTTCTTTCACCTTTTCTTTCCCACCTCCCTCCTCGCCTTCCTCATCCTTTTTGTCTACAACAACTTCCTCTGCTTTACCATGGAGCTCATCATCTACCACGCTCCCTTCTCCACCTATCGTTCCATCAAGGAAGTGATCGTTAGATCGCAAATCCTTATGGTGAGGGAAGAAATCCCCATCACTATCCCTATTTCTCAAACAAAAGTCGGAGTTTTTGCAAAACATCAATAATGAATTATTATCATCAATAGTGATGTGGAGGATGTCGAAGAGGAGCAAAGCTCTGGTTCTAAGGAGTTAAGCCATCATCCCTAACCTTAGACATTACACATTGACTTATAAATATACCACATAGAAATCATTCCTTAAAGCTCCTTTGTAAATTCACACCAAGACTATGTCAAACTCAACCAAGGGTCTAACTAGTTCTTGGGAAGAAATATAAGAGAATAAGGGATATAATGTTAAAGGCATTTTCGTCAAAAATTTATTATAAAACACACTCTCACTAATGAGAGTACCAAAATGACTAACAGTGAAAGTTTAAAGTACCAAAGTCTAGACTGTCACTCTGGTCGAACAAAATCCGATGTGTAATGTGTTTTGAAGTACAACCATACAAGATATTAAAGTGAAAAATCAATGATATTATAAGATGTTATCAAGTAATTAATTCAGAAAAAATGTCTATACTTTGATTTATGTACAAGTATTAGGTCTAGTGAGTTTAAGGCTTAGGGTTTAGAGTTTAATGAATCTGCTTGTAAAATTAGTGAACCAACTTATGCCTAATAGTAGTGATTGTTTTGTTTTATAAGTGGTAACATTTTACTTAGATAAAGTAGAGTCTAATACAAAGAAACAAACGTGAAGTCTCTTTTTTGATGTAAAATTTTAAAAAAAAGGAATAAATAAAAAGTAGTATTAATATTTTGATAATACTATTATTTTAGCTTGAAGGATTTCTTTTAATGTAACTAAGTGAATATATGGAGTCTAAGAGGATAATGAATTTCTATATTATCAATAAAGAGATAGAAGCGTGTGTGTATGTGTGTATGTATGTATGTGTGTGTGTAGGTATTAGTAAGAGTAAGGTTATATAAATATCCAACAACCAATATAACTATTAATAACCTATTGTCTTACTTTACACTCCTCCTCAAGTTGGAGTATAAATATCAATCATGTCCAGCTTGTTACAAAGAACCTCAATGACACCTAAAGTTAGACCCTTGGTAAAGAAATCTACACGCTGATTAGAGTATAAAACATATAAAGTTGAGATAATCTCTTTCATAATTGTGTCCCTTGCATAGTGATTATCAACTTTATTATGTTTTATACTCTCGTAAAAAATAGGATTACTTGTAATGAATATGGTTGCTTGGTTATCATAATGAATAGACATAGGAGTTTGCAATGGTACACCTAACTCTATCAAAAGTGACTTAAGCCAAATCATTTCATAGATGATTTGTACCATGGATTTGTACTCAACCTTTGTACTGAACTTAGATACCATATTTCATTTCTTGCTTCTTTAAGTAATTAGATTCCTCGTAACATAGGTACAATAACGTGATGTAAATTTTTTGTTTCCCTTGTCTCCTACATAACTAGAATTAGAGTTGGTTTTAATTTTAAGATGTTCATGCTTTTGATAAATGAGACCTTTTGTTGGTGTGCCCTTAATGTATGTTAATAGATGTAGTGTCCCTTTCCAGTGTACCATTCAAGGTTTATGGATAAATTGATTGAGAAGCCCAATTATATATGAAATATATGGACAAGTGATAGTCAAGTAAATAAACTTCCCAATGAACCTCTTATATCATCCAACATTTTCAAATAATTCAAAAGAACTATTCCACAAATCAGGATTTTGATCAATAAGAGTGCTTTCTGATTTATAGTCCAAGAGTCTTGTCTCTTGGGGAAGATCAAGAATATATTTCCTTTGTGATAACAATTCACATCTTGTCTTTGCCATAAGTGAACTCTATGCCAAGGAAGTGTCTAGGCTTGCCTATATCCTTTATAACAAAATGTTTCCTTATATATTTCTTTGTCTCCATGATTTTTAAAGTATCACTACCGGTCAAAAGTATATCATCAACATATAGAGCTAGAACAACATTGTTGATGGTGCACCTCCTGATAAACACAAAGTGATTAATTGCATGCTTTTGAAAACCTACTGGCATAACGATGATACTAAACTCGTCAAACCATGCCTTGCGTTTCTGCTTAAGACTATAAATTGCATTTTTGAAATGACAAATAATATTCACCTCCTGTGCAATAAAACCTAGTGGTTGCTCCATTAGAATATCATTCGTATTATCACCATAAAGAAAGGCATTTTTGGCATCAAGTTAATGCCTTGTCCAAGATTGACTTATAGCAATGGGGAGCAATATATGAATGGAATTTAGCAAGTCACAGGAGAGAAGGTCTTAATATAATCTATACCAAATGTCTGTGTGAATCCATGTACTATTAGGCGTACTTTGTATTAATCCACTGAGCCATCTGCTTTATACTTGATGGTGTAAACCCATTTATAGCCAACAAGCGAACCTATGTACCATATGACCTCAACACCTGCATTTCCTCCTCCATGCCAGCTTACCACATTGGAATGGTAATAGTCTCTTTGTAGTTCCTGAGTATAAACATAAAGGAGATAGACAAGGTAAATTGACGAAAGGTAAGGTGAAAATGATCATAACAAACAAAATATGATGAGCAGTAACGGATCACTTACCTTAGAGAAGAGCAATGGGAATATCTCAATTAGAGGGAGCTTAACTTGCTAGCGTGGAAGAGGAATTAGTTGGCAATGAATATCAAGGAGCTTACTGTAGGATATTAAGGCTTTTCTAAAGAGGGGGGGGGGGGGGGGGGGGGGGGG
>JAMKQA010103857.1:0-14566 GCA_024699735.1 Posidonia australis | reverse complement strand
ACAAGGGTGCCTAATACCTTCCTCGTGCGTAATAGGAATCCTTACCCATCCTCTGGTTAGCAGACATCCAGCCTTCCCATCTGCATCCCATGCATTCAATCTTTTGTGGTTTTCCTCGTCTTTCCCTTAAAAAACTAGGTAGTGACTCCGTTTCATTTATATCTTGCACCTTCGCCATCTTGGCATGGTTGTGATCTCCTCCCTCTGGCGCGACTCTGTGCTGGATCCCTGGGTTGGCACGGTCACAATGTGTATTGTGTACTTGCAAAATAAAAAGAGTGAGCTTTACAATAGGTATCTAAAACTAAAAGCAAGTTGAATTATATTCACTCAGATTTGTAGGGTTCATTACATGTTTCATCCCTTAGAAGTGCCCGATGCATGTTGACTTTTCTAGATGACTTGTCAAGGAAAGTATAGGTCTACATGTTGAAACACAAAGATGAAGCATTAAAGTACTTCAAACAGTGGAAAGTTCTAATGAAGAATCAACTAAAAAAAAAGTCAAGTTGCTTTAGAACAAATGATGAACTTGAATTTTGCAATTCATAGTTTGATGAATTTCGGAAAAACAAAGGCCTTGGGCGCCACCGTACTACTCCTTACAGTCTTCAACAAAATTGTGTTGCAGAATGAATGAACTGAACTTTGGTTGAGAGAGCCTGATGCATGTTGTTGAATGCAGATCTTTCTAAATATTTTTAGGTCAAGACTATGTCTACTATCTGTTACTTGGTGAACCGATCTTTGACATCATTCATTAATTTTCAAACTCCAGAAAAGGTATGGGTTAACACTCCTATAGATAACTCTGTGACCATGCCAGCAACATTGACCCTGCACAATTGAGCGTGTGCGGAACCGATAAGATCACTGTGAAGAAGTGAATCTGAGGAAGGACACTTGACTCAAAAACACTAAAAATGTGAAAACAAAAGGGTAAGGAAAAAGAGAGTCACCACTTAGTCTATTTTAGTTCAAAAGGTGAGGAAAACCGAATACAGAAAAATGCGAGAAAATAATACGAGAATACAAATACTATGCTCCATGCTGAATGGATGCAACACCTAAGTCATTACATGCCAAAGAAAGGGTAAGGACTCTGTTGCGTATGAGGAAAGTGTTAGACACCCCCATATGCCTGATGAATCGGTCTTTTTTGGTTAATCGTTTGCATGTAAGGTCAATGCTAAGGTATGCTTGCTTGTTGCTTAATGCCTAATGATGGATGGATGTTGTATGCTGAAATGCGAGGAAAGACCACGCAGTGCAGGTGAAATCACATGATGTCAAATGCCTATATGCAAGAATGCTAAGTAAATGCGCAAGAAAACAAATCAAAGAACCAAAGAGCACAATGCTCAGCTCTACGAAGTGCTGTAGATCTAGCGATTCGCGCTGGCAATTTGCACTGCCTAGTTGCACTGGCTAGTCACGTTGGTAAGTTGCACTATCCAGTTGCGTTATCGGACTGCACTAGAGGATTTACATAACAACTTGACGAGCTCTATCATCATACAAAATGAAATGCAACGATGCAAAGAGACTATGCAATGCCTGGGAAGCATGAGTGAGCTATGGGGAACACAATGGTGTAGGAAAAACACAATGGGATGTATTGGATTGCTTCCCCCACCTTTCTCTACTGTTGTTAGGTTCTGTCGATGTTCGTGATGACAACCTCAGGCTGCAGGCTTCGACGGGCCATTCTGGTGCTACTGGAAGGTGGTGGAGGCTATAGAGGAGAAGACAATGCAATGTGAATGTAGGTGGATGTGGTGCAATCCCCTCCCTGACCTTACTGAGGCTTGCCAGAGTTCAGGGGCTTGGCCAGTCATGGTGGTGGTTGTGAGCATTGGGAAAACCTCTGGAACGACTCGATGATGTGAAGGGAAGGTGAAGGTACGCTTGGATGGGCTCGCCATGTGCTTATGGGCCGATGGCCTTGCACAGGCAAAGAGGCTATCAACGACAGCTAGGGAAGATGCAGTGCGAGGAGAGAAGGCTCAAACAAACCTAGAGAAAAAATGTAGGGACACCAGGATGATGGAGTGCTCACTTGCAGGCGTGTGTTGGTTGTCCTTCAAACGGCGACTCAGAGCGGCTTGGTATGGGCTGGCGATGCTCAGAGATGACAGAGGCGGGTAAGGAGGATCGCTGGGATGCTAAGGGCACTTGGAGTTTGGTGCAGTGGTTGTTTAGGTGGGGCTGGGGCATTTTGTTGTGGTTAGGATGGCTGAAATTGGGTGGTTTAATGATCGGAGTGGTGATGAGTGCAATGGTTATGCTAATCGGCGACGAAGGAGGTGTGATGATAGCTCCTCATCGACTAAGATGCTAATATGGGTTTGGCAAAGAACAATTCAGGTGGAGAGCCCAGAGAGTGAGAGCCAACCCCCTAGTGTCATTGCTCTACTTTTCTTCCTCCGACCACATGTTCAGTCGTTGTTGGAGGTGGATTGCGTACGGGGATGTTGTAGGCTGGCAAGGCATGGCGAGGCCATGTCAGGAGGTAGTGCTACGCATAGGTGCTGAAAGCACGGGTGAAGGACTATGATGGAGTACATGTAGCCGCTCTACTGAAAATACTGTCATAAGGGACTTTGTCGAAAATTCGCGTTGATGACTTGTGCTAGGTGCTTGCGCTACCTACTGTGCCTTGTAGTTGCATCATGAAGTTGCGCTTGGCCCACTGTAGTACCAACTAGTTAGGTTTTGGGTTGGTTTCTTGGGTGTTTGGACTACTAATGGGTCTAGAATGGTAGATTGACTAAGGCTTAAGGTTAGTGCAGGGCGTTGGGCTGGTTTAGGGTGTGAAATGGACCTTCGTGCTGGAAAATGCCTCGTCGCTACTAAAGCAAATTCTTCCAAAGGAGTCTGTCGACAAGTGGCTGTCAAATGGGATGTCTACATACTCTAAATTAAAAAGTTTTGGATGTCTTGCAAATCGTGATTATGATGATGGAAAATTAAATGTTAGAACTAGAAAATGTATTTTCTTAAATTATGCTTCTAATGTAAAAGGCTATAAATTATGGTATATTGACACAATTGTAACACTCGTGGTCTGTGCAGGTCAGGCACGTATTGGAGGCCATCTACATCTGTTGTCATTGTCGAAGATTGATCATTAGTGAATGATACACGTCCCACCAGAGATTCTTTTTATTCTGTTAATATTGTTAATATAATGTCTATGGTTTGGATTGTGCTTGGAATCTTATGAGTAGGATCATGTAGTCGCAACAATGTTTGCATCTCATTTGCGTGGTTTCTAGCCAATTCTGGGATGAATCGAATTGTGTTATGCATTAATGTGTGATTTATGATTTGGATTTTTGTCCCTTCGAATTTTTGGTTTTCGTTTGATCATTATTGTAGATTTTACCCCCTTTTTGGGACAAACTAAGCATGCTTGAGCCCTCAAGATCGACTTGAGGTGCATATAGGATGCATGTATTGCCTACACGTTCTGGACGTGTAGGTTATGTGTGTGTATTAGTCGTATGTCCCCTGTAATAATGGGTTCTAGTGGGTTTTGTTTGGTGTTTTAATGGTACTTTTGGGTATTACTTTTGTGGTTTTGGATTGACTTTTCATGTCAAGTTTTACGTGGTATTTTATGATGTTTTTAAGATGATTTAAAAATAGTTTTTAAAATAATTTCCTAAAAAGGAATTGGGAAAGAAATGCTTAAGATTTGCAAAAGATTTTGGAAAATGATTTTTGAAGTTTTGAGGGACTGAGATGTTTAAGCTTCTGGCCCGCGGATTAGAGACGATTGATACCTTAGATGGTCAAAAGTCAGTTGCCTAGGATAAGGTCCGGTGTTTTCTGTGATTTTTGATAGGAACCACAAGTACAGTAGAATCGTACTAGTGAATCAAGGATGATTTATACTCCTAGAGGCTCAAACACAAGTCTAAGGTTGTGGTCGCCGAGTTGTAGGAGCCACGAGGACCGTAGGATTGTATTGGCGGACTAGGAACAATTAACACCTTTGAAGGATCAAGTGCGAGTCTGAGGTTGTGGTTGACAAGTTGTGCGTCGGCAGGATCAAGGGTAGAGAGATCCTAGGTGGCCTGGGTGCAATGCTAGCAAGGTCAGTGGTTGAGTCCCTCGGTGGCCTGGGCAGTGAGGACGCCTAAAGTGCGTATCCTGTGTTTGTTCTAGGGTAGACCTATGGAGGATTATTAAAGTATGAATCCAAGACGGAGGAGCTCCTGCACAGCATGGCTTATTAGTGGCAATGCAGTGCACTTCATCAGTTGCTTATTGGTTAATAGGTTGCTTGTGGTTACAATGACACGATAGGTTTTTATGCTTTGTACATGAGTTGTGGTTGTAGTTTTCTGAGCTTTGATTCAGGTTTTCAAGCTCCGGTCTAGAGGAGACCTAGATTTTAAGATACGGTTTTGTAGTGTTGGTTCTGAACTTAGGCTCTGTTTGGAACCTCTTATTTGTAAAAGTGAGATTTTGAGTTTTCTCTAGAAGTTGACTTTTGGGAGTTTTTGTAGATGTTAGATTCTAAGCTACCTTTAAAAATCTTGTTTGGCAAATAAAGGTCTATTAGTAAAAGTTAGATTCTACTATAAGTTAAAATACATATATACCTCTTACAAACCATATTCCTCTTCCTTTCTAAGTAATTTATCAAAAATAATAAGACTAGAATTGTAAATACATACCTTATTATCCAGCTTCTACTAGAAGCTCTCTCCAATTAGCTTTTGGAAAACCACAAATTTACATATAGTTTCCCTCATCCAAAAGCTGTAACTTCTGTAAGAAGTGATAGAGTTAGACCCTATTTGGAACTGCTTTTGTGGTTTTTCATGGTTTATTAGAAGTTAACCACCCAAAAGTCATCCAAAAGTAGTTCCAAACAGGACCTTAGTTTAGCATAGAATAACCATTCTAAGAGTATATAAAGGGATTTTAAAGATTCACGTATTTTTGAAAAGAAAAGATAATAATTTTGAAAAACATATTTTAAAAGATTTATACTTGTGGATTAATAGTAGATTGCCTCGTTATGGTTTGTAATATTAAGGTAAGATGCCTACTTTCTGAAATTTTTAGTGTTATTGTCTAGGATGCATGTTTATACGGTGCATCAAGATTTTGGTAATTTTTGGTGGTTTTGCTTGTCTACAATAAAGTATTATAAGTTTGATGTCTTTGTAGATCTTGGACTTGGTGTTATCGAGAAAGGTTGTCATGTCACTTAAGAGTTGAACACTAGTAATTCTAATTTCTATTTCGCTGTTTTTAGTAATTAGTAGACGTATAACTTTGACTTCTCCACTCCGACCAGGTCCTGTTCGGTGGAGTGGCCACCTACTCCAATTAGCTTTCTTCAATTACCACGCTGTTTCCGCGATAAGGATGGGCAACATCAGGCCCAGACGTGGAACTCCTCTGGAAGTTAGGAAGAACTGCAGGAGGGTGAACTCATGCTGATGAGCTAAACGAAAGAGTACTTGGTGATTTCAAAAGCATGCAGTTTTTGGAGCGGATTGTTGGCTTTATTTGATAAATAAATAAACGGGTTAGTTGGCTTTGTTTGATACTGGTAAGGGCGTACTAGATCAAGTGGTCAAGCCGAGGCTGTATCTGTACTGGAGTTCGGAAGCGAACTCCGTGGACATCAGTCAGCCTATGGATTTTATTTTAAAAAAAGTGATAATGATAAGGACGTGCACGTCTTTTGATTAATTGAAGTCTAACTACCCTGTTGGCTGAGTGACGGTGATTTTCTAATGATTTGTATAATACCCATCATAATGTTATCGGTCTTCTAGTTGTTTGAATGTTTGTTAATGCATGTAATGGTATGTGCACTTGGAAATGTACGTGTTACGGTTCTACGTTGTCACAGCGTACGGTCTTATCCACAATCTTGATCGGTGGATTATTTCCCGTGGAAATTGTTTTTTATTATGGAATTTTAATTGTCACATTATTGGAAATTTTTCCTTGGAAAGCCAAAAATATTTTTCAGTTTTTTTGAAAATGGTAAAGTAATATATTAATGTAAAGTGGGAGGAATACAAAAATATATTAAACTATGAATACTACCACCAAATATACAATATAGTGTTCTTATCCTCCAAAAGTGGGAGGAATACAAAAATTTGATACAGCGATACGATTGGATAGGATCCTTAGAAAACATCAAGTATCAAGTATGATTAGCTCCAAATAAACAGGATCTAAAATAAGTAGCAAGTTAATTTAGGAGGCCCAAAAAGACATCAAGTATCAATTTACAATACTTAGAACAACCAAGCAAATCTAGTCTATGTCGTTGAATCAACAAAGCTAGAGATAGCTGCTGATGATGAAAGTTGAGATCCGTTGACCGGAGACATAGAAGGGATGCTCGAGAGGTCAGCTAAATCCTAGTCTCACTTGACTTGGTTTAAGGTTTGAGATAGGATATCTTGCCTAACTTCCAAGTTGTCCAATAAGAAACCAAACATAAAACATGATGAAATATTGAATTAATATTTCTACCAGCATTCTGAAAGATAACAGTGTTCAATTAAGCCATGAAGACCAAAAAATAGCCAGTATCCAAGAGATCCAACACTGATAAGAAAAATTGAACTTAAGTGCCTGATAAAAGGAAAAAATGTCAGAAATTTTGTTACATCTTAATAGATTGGTTGCGTCTGACAAGAAAAAATCCCAAATAATTCTTGGATTGTTATAATGAAATAAAATGTGACGAGTGGATTCTTCAGAATAACTACAAATATCACAAGACAAAGTGTCAATCCATCCCGTTTTACGTAAGTTAGCCTTAGAAAGAATATTATCATGACAAGTTAGCTATGCAAAGATTTTAACTTTCAAAAGTATTGTATTTCTCCAAAAGGACTTATTAAATATAGACCTATGTCTACCATCATTCAAAAGGTTATAACAACTCTTAACTGTAAAAACTGAGTTGCTAGTAAGAAACCATGAAACTTCATTATCACCATTCGTTAATTGTATAGAGTAAAGGAGCCTATACAACCCAGCAGGACATAAAAGCAATATTAGCATTGAACATATAATTTTCAAAATGTGCCTGTCCCTCCACTAAATAAGTCCATAATAGTTTTTGCAATGAACATTTTTAATTTCTTGTCAAAGAATAAAGTTGAGGAAAATTATATCTTTAAGGGCCATTAGAGTCCCTATGATCATACCAGAATAATATTTATTTGCCACTATTCATAGTGTTCTCAAGAAAGGAGCAATCACTAGGTATTGCTCTTTAAGTTGCTGTCAGAGTGGAGAAGAATGCCTAGAGGAGGTATTTAACAATACACCGTACTCATTACGCTAGAAGAACTTACTTTTAATGAGGGAAGGTCATTTAAGACAAGTATTGCTATTTAGAAGTTGTCAAAGGAGCTTACATTTTAAGACAACTAAAAGACTTATAAAGCTAGAAGAACTTAAAGCTTACATTTTTGATGCCACCTTGATCAGAAATGACCTGGTCACAAATGATAGGAAAGGCACCAATCTCAACCTCCTATACTACCACAATGAAAGTCTCTGCGTTGGGTATTTCACCGTCTACCTCGGCCAACAGACCACACTCCTGGGCTCCTTAGAGCCCTTTGAGCCAACAAGCTCTCACTATTTTCTCTTTGCACGGGAATGCGTTTCCCAACGTTCCTTTCTTTCTTAGTGTTTGAGCTTATGGGTTATCTTACTTGGTCCATTTAATACCTTTCTCTCGGCACCCAGTTTCTCTAACCGGGGCCATAACTCTAAAAATCTTCTTTTGAAACATGCATCTTTTCTTTGAAATCTTTATTTTAAATCTCTCACATTATGGGAATCTTTTCTATAAAACTTTTCATTTCTGAAATAACTTCCCTATGTTTCTTGCTTAAATCTCAAGAAACTCTTATTAAGTAAACATGTCAAAAACATATAAATCAGGCACTATCACTTTGCTAAGGAAAAATCTTTGCAAAACAAATCTGGGTCCTGATTTAGTAGACTAAAACTAAACGGTCTACTGAAATCTCCTGATTCGGCAGACCAAACTATTTCAATCTACCAAAATCTCCTAATTCTGCAGACCGAACAATTTCGGTCTATAGAAATCAGGTATCTAGGGCTAATTTGACAGGATTTTGACATGTCGAAATCCCCATTTTCTGGGGACAAAGCTCGACCCCTTAGCTGCTTGTTCGTTGGAATTGGGACCTTCGACAGACTCGTTTTTGGTGAACCATAAATCTTACATAAAACATATAATTTAGCATGCCAAATCTACTTTCATTTGGGACAAGATTCATTGAAAATTATAGCATACATATTGAGATACAAGAATCATAAGCTTGAGAACACATTCGAAAACACTGTAGCATGCCTCTTGAAAAATCAACATAAATCCATCATAATTCATGGGAAAATCCCCAAAATCCCATACATTCATCATCTCACTCAAATCTATCTATTTTCATGCATTTAACTCCAAATCCTAGCATGATTCTAGATTTGAACCAGAACAGTAGTAGAGGAAGGGAAGATGGAGACGCGTACACAAAGACAATCTCTGGCGATCATCCCTCCTCGGTGGCTTCCTCTCTCCTTCCCGGTGCTCCACTGGCTTCCAAGGTCTCCAGAGATCCTCTTCCACCACCGGCAACAACCACCTCTTCCTTCTTCGACTCACTTTTCCTTTTTGGTTCTTCTTCTCCCCTTTCTCTCTCGGTCTCTCTCCCATCCAGCACGTCCACCTTCTTCCTCTTTAAACCCCCGCTTCCCTTATCATCGTCCATCTACCACCATCGTCAGAAATCTCGGTGAATCGGCGAAGGAGGCATGGCGAAAGGTTGTAAGCTACTGTGACGATTACAGTGAAGGGCAGTGGATACTGTTTAGAGTTGACCCTGACCCCACACTGGTCCCACACACGCACATGTGGCACGCACCGGTCCAAAATACCACACAGTAGGAGAATTATCAAAAATAACACCAAGTAAAAGAGGGTTCAACACCACTATCTCATCATTAAGCTAGTTATTCAGATTACAATAACTTAATTACATTCATTTTGGATAATTTGAGCATAGATATTACATCCTACCCTCCTTAAAATTAAGAAATTTTGCTCCGAAATTCTCTCTTAATACAACAAGTGGGGGTACTGTGCCAAAATGTCCGCCTCTTGCTCCAGGTTGCTTCTTCTGCCCTATAGTATCGCCATTGTATTAACATCAAAGGAATAATCTTGTTTTGAGGACTTGTCGCCATTGTACTAATATCTACACAACATCTGCTACCACTGATAAGTCTTGCGAAGCTCTTTTGGCTAAACTGGAATAACTTGAGATGCGTCAGCTAAGCACTTCCTCAGCATCGACACGTGGAAGATGTTGTGGACACTGGGCAGCTCTGGAGGTAGGTCCAACTTATATGCTATCTCACCAACTCTTCTGATAATCTGGTAGGGTCCGATGTAGCGAGGACTTAGCTTGCCTCTTTTTACCGAACCTTACTATACCCTTCGTTGGTGACACTTTAAGGAATACAAAGTCTCACACCTCGAACTCTAAGGGCCCACGTCTCCGACCTGCATAACTTTTCTGTCTCCTTTGTGCAGCTAGCAATCTCTTTATGATAACTTCCACTTTATCCTCATACTGTTGCACGATCTTAGGTCTCATTAGTTGCTGCTCGCTTACCTCACTCCAATAGGTGGGTGTTCTACATGGTCTACCATACAGTGTCTCATATGGACCCATTTCAATACTGGTGTGGTAACTATTGTTGTAGGTAAACTCTATAAGTGGCAGGTGATCCTCCAAACTGCCTCCAAAATCCAAATCACAAGCCCACAGCATATCTTCTAGGGTCTAGATCGTCCTTTAGGTTTGATCATTTGTCTAGGGATGAAAGGCAGTGCTGAAGTTCAATACTGTCTCAAATGCCTCCTGCAGAGTTCTCCAAAATCTGGATGTAAATCTAGTGTCTCCATCAGACACGATCGATATTAGGATCCCATGTAGCCTATCTATCTTTGTCACATATAGATCTGCTAACTGTGGCAAGGAAAGACTCATTCTCATTTGCAGAAAATAGGCTGACTTAGTGAATCGATTGACGATTACCCATACTGTATTGTTCTTTCTTGTCGTCTTAGGCAATCCTGTGACAAAGTCTATCGACACTATAGATATCCCATTTTCGCATTTTCTAAAGTTATCTAGAATAGAAACCATTGAGGCGTCCTAGATCACAAGACTGAGGATCTCTAACTTATTTTTCAGAAGTTTCATGAATTTTCTTAAAAACATTATTGATTTTACTTAGTTCAAGGTTGTTAGCTGTGGTAGAGCTAACCCGTTCAAGCTAGTGGCAAGTTTAAGTCCCTTGAACGTTTTTGGTGTGAGTCACTAGTTGTGGCAGAGCTAACGCTCTTATCTTACTCAAATTGGTGGCAGATTTGAGTACTCTGAACTTAAAGAAGATATTTTTATTATTTCTTGCGATTTCTGATTATTTTCCGAACTTCTAAGGAATCTTTATGGATTAAATGTAAAATACAAGGGATAAAATGCAAAAGGCCAGGTTGTTGTCAACATGATAGGCCTCGAGTCTAGGCACCGTCATAGTAGACAACCTATATTGTCGTCGCTTACATGGCGATACGATCTATCGCCTCCTAAATAGGTGACTAGAGTAAGGAGCCAACCAAACAAGCAATTGGCATCCTAGGTCCTCCTCTCGTAACAATTTGTCATCCTGAATTTTAATATAATATATAAGACATTTATAAATATTATTATGATTTTCCCATAATTATTATAACTTCTAGGATTTTCTATGTGCTTAAATAATTATTTAATATCATATAAATCCTTATCAATTCTAGAATATTCTAGAAGTTTCTAGAAAAATGGTGATGTCAAGATTAATATCATATATTTTTATCATGATTTAAAACAAGATATGATGTTAATTATGACTTTTAAAATGCTAAAATTATTTATAATTTAAAAAAGATAATTTCAACATGTACTTAATTTTTAGATATTTAATTATGAGATTTAAATTTGTTACAGATATATTTAACATGATTCTCGTAATTATTAAGGATTTTATCTTTCAAGTTTGAATTTGATTTTAAATTTGGATTTAAAATTTGATTTTGAATTCAAACATTTTCTAGAATATTCTAACATTTTCAAGAGAATTTGAAATTATCAGTACAAATCGTTTATAGTTGTTAAATATCTATTGAATCGATTTTAGATTTTTATTTTAAACACAAATGTTTCACGACTACAAATATGTATTTATAATATACATAGACTGATGTGCTTATGTCATCACATTAATGCTCAACTTGCCATGAGCACGAGGACACCTAAGGAAACTTGATTGGATGGTATTTGAAAATAACACAACAACAAACATATGGTAGAGTCTGTGGTATAGGCAGATTGAATACTTGAAGCTTATCTATGTCTAAAGACCATTGTATTGACAGCAGTAGGTTTTGCATGTCAATCATGTAAGTTACATACGCACTGAAGATGTTTCCATTAAATTAATCAACCTGTTGACGGCTTAATTTTCTTCTCCCACGTAACAGATCGGATCAAATGCATAATTTTCAGATGTTAGGCATCGTTTTGTGTTGACTTGATGACTGAATCCTTTGATTGAATAAAGAAATCAACTTGTACATGTGCAATTGACAACTAGATTATGACCGCTAACAGAAGATTATGACCGCTAACAGAAAGGAAGAAGAATAAAAACCTAGTTGTGAATTGACAGTAACAGTGCATTGACAAGAATGCTCATCTCGTCTGGTTCATGTACTTTATATCACCTAAATGTTAGAATTGTTTCTTGAAATCAAAAATGCATATACAATTTTAGCATTAGCTTGATATGGGCAGAGGCGTACAAGCAACAACAAAAAGTGGTTTCCTAAAAACATCATACAACAAACAAGCTCTTGCTCTCGCGATAAGCTGTACGATCTTCTGTGCCCTAACGCTGTGTGCTCAGCCCCTTTGCGATGGCGCCTGATCGTCACCCCTCTGGTCGATCATCCTACAACCTTCGCTCGCGCAAGGTTCTTGCGGATGGTGTGGCTCTTGCTGGGAGCCCTTCGTCCGATAAAGCGTGCCGTTGGTCGGTAACTCTTCTCTCCTCCTCCCCGTCGACTACCCGGTACCCTAGCTCCGGGTAGTCGGAAGAGGAAAGCTTCTCCCCTTTCTCTTCTAGTCTCGGATTTTTGTGGTCGGAGGAGCCCTTCTCGTCCTCCCACGAAGTCCCGGCGGGGTAGATCCACTTTCGAGGTCTCCCGATCTGTTAGATCTGGGGTTCTGTCGATTATTTGTGGTGATATTTGTTATTTTAGCCTTGATTCGATGGTTGCTGTGAATATTTCTGTGGATTGTCGGTATATTAGCAGGAGTTTAACTCTGTTTTGGCTGTATTCGTTGGCTAGTTGCTCTCTGAGTTTGGATTTCTTCGCTCCACTTGGTTCAGTGACTTTTGCACATTTTTCTTCTGTGGTGTATGGTTTTCATGCTTCTATTACTTTGGAAGGTTTACCTTCAGATGATAATACTGATAGGGGGCTCTTTGCTCGCCCTTTTGGAGCAGCTTGCTCAGCTATTTTGTTTGATCTTGCTTTAGATCCTATTTTTTCGCCATTATCGCCGACGTGCTGTTTTTCGCCGGTGGGTTCTCGGAGATATGCTCCGGGTTCTAGGTCTGGCGTGAGGGAGAAGACGGCTTTGGCCATCACCTCGGGCTCAGTGTGGGGGTACTCTCGGTATTCTCCCCCTGTGATTAAGATGGCGCTTAACTCTAATATTGGGAATGAAGGGGTTTTAAGTACTTCTAATATTGGGGATGATGGGGTTTTAAGTGGTAATTATTTACATTATTCGAAGGTTTTGTCTGCTCCCGACTCGGTGGGGCCGCCTCTGATTCAAGCGTTAGAAGACGTGCGGACCAATTCTCCCTTATTCTTCTCCCCTGTCTCTTCTGAATTAAATGCGTCTCTCTCTAGGAATAGTAACTTTCCCCATTCCCATGAAAACTTTATTACTTCGCCGTATCATATCTCTACGTCAGAGATTTTTTCTGACCATCCTTCTGACTATTCTGGCGAAGGTTGTGGCTCGTGTTTTGCCGCCCTTCTTTCCTCACCCTCTTCTGTTAGTTCTGGCCATTCTCCTGAGGGTGCTTCTCCGGGGTGGAAGCTGGTTAAGAAGAAAAAGAAAGAACCTTCTTCACTGGTACGCTTTTGCCGAGCTAACAATAGGTGTTTTCATTGTGGTCTAAGGGGACATTTTAAGAACTCTTGTAGATTTAAGGGTCGTTGCTATAGATGCAAAGCCTCCACTCATTCTATAGCTATTTGTAATTTCTTTCAGGAGTCCAGAGATCACACTGCGATGGCTGGTTTATCTCCACCGAACCCCATCCTGATTCACCTTTCTAAGGCTTCCTGTGACCTCACGATCTACTACTCTACGTGTGCTATTGTCACTGACCACGCCTCCCATCTTACTTCTAAGATCCTCTCCTAGTACATTCTCAACAATTGGCCCTCTCATGTCTCTATAGAGGTCTCTGACTTCTCCCTAGGGAAGTTCCTATTGAAATTTCCATCTATTAAGCATAAGAATGATATCTTGAGCAGGTTTGGCTCCTCCCTACAATCTCTATCAGCTTCTTTTGTTCATTGGACACCTAGCTCCAATGCGGTCCTCTCCTTGAAGGAGGAGGGTACCTGGATTCGGTTGGAAGGAATCCCCCACCACCTTTGGTGTGTAGATGTTATCCACAGGCTGATCTCTGAATTTTCTGAGCTTGTGGAAATTGATCTATCTTTAGACAGACCCAAGTTTAGGGGGTTTGCTAGGGTCAGGATTAAGTTATACCCGGGTAAAGAAATACCAGATGTTCGATTTTTTTCCTATGGGAGAACTGTATACCTAATTAAATACAGACTGAGTTGGGATTTATGCTCTTCAACTCCCCCTGCACCAAAAACATTCCCTGCCTGGCCCAAGTAAACTGCACAGCCCTCTTCTTCTAGGAAACTGCAACCTTTTAGAAAGCCTTTTAAGAGTAACAAAGGGTGGCGAGGTCCAAATACTGGGAAGTATCCCTCCATTCCCAAATCCCAACCTAAGTCTGGAAAAATTGTGTGGATGAGATCATCTCTTACCTCTCCTTCTCAGCAGAGTCCTGCTCTCCTATCTGCAAGGATTTTACCTACCCCTACTATTTCTAGATTCACACCACCTATCTCCACCTCTATGGTAACCTCACCTATTCCCCCCCCCCCCCAATAGATCTCTGAATGACAATCCTGCCTGGATGGAAACAGAGATTAGGTCTAGAAATCTCTCTCTGACTAAGTGTGACCGCGCGTGCCCGACCCGGAGGGAGGCGGGAAAGGGATCACAGCCATGCCATACTGGATGGCGAAGGCGCAAGGACAAGAAGAAAAAGAAAAAAGGAGAAGGAGTCGCCACCTAGTCTTTTAAGGGAAAGACGAGGAAAACCA
>JAMKQA010103856.1:0-26930 GCA_024699735.1 Posidonia australis | reverse complement strand
GAATCCTTACCCATCCTCTGGTTAGCAGACATCCAGCCTTCCCATTTGCATCCCATGCATTCATCCTTTTGTGGTTTTCCTCGTCTTTTCCTTAAAAGACTAGGTGGCGACTCCATTTTTCTTTTCTTTTATCCTTGAGCCTTCGCCGTCATCGGCATGGCTGTGGTCTCCTCCTCTCCACCCCTCCTCTCCGGGTCAGGAACGGTCAGAAGGACACACAGTCACAGATACTCCTACTATTGTTGTGAGCACTGAGGCTCAGGTGTCGTCAGGTGTGGAGGTATAACACTTCCTCCTGAGCACCGTGTGTGGAGGACGACGTGAGGAGGTAGACCTTGTGGTGGCCATTGTGGGTGAGACACGTGCCCCGTAGCTGGTAGCGTCCTGAGAGATAGAACAACCTTCCCAAGGAAGGGTTGGCTTTGTAAGGGTTCTCTAGGTAGGGAGAATCGTAGCACGGTGATCACTCTTGCATAAGGTGGCTTCACCGTGGCAGTGTAAAACGCCATGGTCGCTCCTCGGTGGACTGCATGTGGCCAAAGTTTGGTTACTTGGAGTCGGGCTTCTCGACTCACTAAGTGTGGTTTTAGTCATTGAGGGCCTTCGCTAGTGGTTTTGGGCTAATAGAGCCCCGATTGTGGTTTTAGCCGGTGTGGGCCTGGTTCATGAGGTTTTGAGAAATAGTTTGCGAAATGAATAAAAAAGAAAAGTAATTATGGTTTGCTTTCCGCGGTTTTCGTGGGGTGCGTACTGGGTGACTCCTGTCACTCATGCATTTTCCTTGTGGTTTTTGTTTGTAGGTGCAGACATGCGGTTGGTTTAGCGTAGTGCATATAGTCGCACACACAGGTTCCTGGTAGTTAGATATTTTTTGTTTGACTTTAATTTTTCTATAATTTAATTTGTTTTATATTATTGTGGAAAATGAGGGGAGTTACACTCATACCTTTTAAGTCTACTATCACGATACCATTAGGTACGAATAATACCCTTGATCTGTGGACCATAGCTTCGACATCATGAACGACAATCATATCATACCTCTTGGATTCAATGAACATTTGCCTCAGCCTCTTAGTCTCAAGACTACAACCTAGGTGACTTACTCGACCAACTAGGAACACAACCGCATCCTCGGGTCTTGACAACACGACCCTCCAATCTCTTGGTCCACCACAAATAGAAACTCACAGAAAACTCTTTCCAAAACCTTTGCAAAACTATGCATCTCTATTTCAAAACTCTTTTGGAAAACTATTTCGAAATCCTTTAAAATTATACGTCAAAACACAACAAAACACAACCTAGACAGCTCCTCTGTTAGGCCTAGAAAAACCACATCTTGGGAGTGTCTGAGTTCCAGAACGTCACACTCAACCTAAGATGATAACCCAAGAAAGACACTCAAAACACACTAAACAAAGAAACAAAGGCACCTTCCGGGCATAAGGTTTACCCAAAGGAACCCACACAATAACCAAAACAATGGTCTTGAAGTCCCATTCAACTTACAAGACCGAACTCTAACACCAGACACACCTACAACTCTAAGTCCTAATACCAAAGTGTAAGACCTTACTGGCTTGTGTCTCATCTAAGCCACAGTTAGCTCTATGCCAAACACCAAGACAGTGCCACTACATATCTAATTTGATGCACCACACCAAAACCAAACCATCATCTAATCCTAGGGTTGAATATAAGCCCTAATATCCATATAAACCACTTAAGGGAAAGACTTATTATTTTTAGGTCATGGCCTTTTATTCTATTTCTAACACAGAGGGATCTTGTTAATTTATTTTAGACAATCCCTAGATCATCTCTAATGATTTTCCTAATTATTATACCATAGTTGTCTACAAGGTTAATATAATACTAAACATGCTAAAAACCACCTAGAACAAGTCATTACGGACTTAAATGCAATTTACACAAAATTTATGGACTAAAATGCAAATCCCATAGAAAGCTTGGGATTTCCAAGTAATTATCCCAAAATCTAGGGACTAAAAAGTAATTTAAATCCAAAGCTAGGCCCCTAAGAGTAATTAATACAAAACTTAGGATCTAAAATGTAACTTTAATATAAACATAGGGATTTAAATGTAATTTTCACAAACATAAAGGACCAAGATGTAATTTAAATCCAAATGCTGCAATGTCGCCTTCTTCCTCAAGCAAACGACCTGTAAGCAAAATAACACATTTTATGCTACCTTTAAATTTTTGGTACTAAAAATCCATCCTTCATCCAAAAATTACAAACCACATACAAAATTGAAGATCTCAACAAGTTCTATAATTTGGAACAAAAACCACAAAGATCCGATGAATGTAGCATGAGAAATCACAAGTCAAAGTTCGTCGGTATTAACTATTACATTATTCACCCATGAGATTCATACCCACATTAGTTCCACTACAAGCACCCAAAAATCACAAATGATATACCAAATTGAAGATCTCGAGATGATCTTCTATTTGGAAAAAAATCACAAGAATTTGTTACCCATAACTCAAGAAATCAAAATCCAAAGAAATCAAGCACAAACGGCAACAATGGTAGGACCACCCAAAAATCCACTATAAAATCCTTCAAAAATCCTAAAAACATTATAGAAACTCTACCATACTACGAAATCAAGTCAAGCAACACATTCCAATCATCCATGCATTCAAAGAATCAATCTACGGGATATGTACCTCCACCAAGACAAACAGCGATGATGGTACATCCCCTCCTTGGTAGCGACGACATGGCAGCATCCACCTCCTCCTCTCCCTCTCCCTCTCTCCTTGCCTCTCTTCCCTCTCACTCCCTCTCTCTCTGACTCTCTCGTCTCTCCCTCTCTCTCTCTCCCTTTATCTTTAAATAAGAAGGAGAAGGAGGAATAAAAAGGAGGAGAGGAAAGAAGAAGAAGAAAAATGAAAGAAAGAGAAGGAGAAGAAAGCTATCGAGTCTCCCCCACACTCTCACCTCCTCTTCACTACACTTTCAAGATAAGGCAGAGATAGTCACCCCAAAAGAGCCGCAAGCCAACAAAAGAACCCATGAATGTGCCTATGGTCATGAGTGCATGTGCCCAACTAGAAATCTAACACTCAACAACCCCCACACCGACTTAGGGACCACACGACAAACACCTTCTAGGCCATGCCACGTCCAAGTAAGGCTGTGAGCACAGAATCACTATTACACCACCACTTATAGCTCAAGTGGCTCATGTTAGAGGAGATCAACTACTAGGGCATGCTAACAAACCACCACAGCCCCAAAACAATCCTTAAGGCCTCCACGAGGGTCCACACAGCACCTCAAACTCAAGACACTAGGATATGACGTCCAAAACTCGATCGTCATGCTGGATTCACAAAATGCAACTTAAGTTTTGATTCAAAATACTTAATTTCCCGTGCAATCATTCCGCACCACCCATACGTAGTAGCAATAGCAATATGCAATAACCATATGCGGAAGACCCATAACTCCAGATTAAATAGATGGTTGAAATGCCACGAAGGATCTAGGTCGTTACAAGATTAATGGTCATTTTTATCACTTCTTTTGGGCATTTAGTGCATCATTGCGAAGTTTCAAGCAACATTTGAAGTTAATAATTGTTATAGATGATGCTCATATTATAGGAAAATACCCTCGTTATATTATTATGGGAACCACTGTGGATGGTGACAATCATATATTCCCATTAGCTTTTATCGTTGTGGAAATTGAAAATAAGCTTACATAAACTTGCTTATTTCAGCAGTTGTCAAAGTATTTACATGATTATAAGAATCGATTGATATTTATATCAAATCAACAAAAGAGGTTGATTTATGGCATTAAGATAGTTTTCCCAAATGTTTTTCATGGCTATTGTGTATATCATCTAGCGAACAACCTTCTTGCAACTATTAATGATAGTAGTGCTTGATCAATATTTTTGGCTATACAAAAGCTTAAACAAGTTTTGATTTCGAGAGAATGGATGAATGAGTTAAATAAATATAATCCAATTACATTTTAGAAGGTTGAGAACTTTGGTGCAAATGAACAGCAAGCAAATGCATTTTCCCTAGTTGAAGATATTATTTGCATACTTTAAACTCATCAGAAAATCTAAACAATATATGTAACACCCCCATGCGCTACAAATCAGCATTAGTACTACTCAGAGCATCTTACCATACATTTTACTAAGAAAACTAAATCTAATAATAAAAATTGTAACAACTACTACTACCCAAAACCTATGTATGCGGCTATGTGGCTCTAGACAATAGGCACAAGGACTAGATTGCACTCTAAAGTCTGCACCTAAAAACAAATCACAAAACATGAGTGAGTGACCTCAAGTCACCAAGTACATGCCTACCAAAAGCGAAACAAAATCAAGGGAAACTCACAAATTACAGCTAACAAAAAAAACCGATTTGAAAGGAATATCAGAGCTTTAAAACTTATTCACGACTAATGAAATATTCACTTGCAAACCAAGCCTTTCAAATCATAATCATTTTTCTTTGAAATCACATGCACCTTTGCAAACCATTTTGTGCATTCTTAGAAAGCCAAATCCATAGCTAAAACCATCTTAGAAGAAAACCACACACAACACAAAAACCTGTCATGCCACCCTAGCCATAGGTGACCAACCAACCACAAGCAGTTGTCGAGAACTCCAATCCCGACCCAACCGCACTATTGTGGTGAACCACCATGTGTAGGAGTCCAACCACCCTAGTCGTAGCCTTACTATATCATATATATCACACAAATATGGAGTGCATCCTTTCGATGCCCTTTGGTGCCTAAACACTTGGGGACTCGAACCCCAAACCTAGCCAGCACCGGTACTAAGGGTAATCTAGGTCCTGTAGTACCACCACCATAGTCATGAGGCTCCACCCTCGGACTAAATCTCAGAAACCACGGAAAATATTTTCAAAGCACATGCATTTCCTTGTCAAAATCATCTTCCAAAACATTTTTATCATGTAAAACATTTCAAGGAATCAAAATCACAATTACCACTAATTAATCATAAATACTGAAATCTAGTATTCCAAAAACACGGAACCAATCCATAGGACCAAAACATGGGGCTAATACGCAAGTTTGTTTTTTATAGAACACCTAGATCGCTTGAAACACAATGGCCAAAAATTACCTAAGTTGGGAACTCATGATGGTCCCACCACCAACACCCTAAAATCACACAAAATTCATAAGAATGTAGATCCCTAAGTCTTCTACCATTTGGGACAAAAATCATTAAAAACAACTAAGTATAACTCGAGATATAAAATCTTAAAGCTCAAAAGGTCACTAAAAAGCCATTGTAGCAAAATCCTTCAAAAATTTGAAGATCACTTCCGTTCATTAGGGAACAACCTAAACTACTAACATTTTAGGAAAACAAATTGAATTGATTTAGAAAAAGGGGCGGGATGTGTACCTAGTGTGTTTCCGATGACCCTTTTCTTTCTTTAGGGTACTCCCTCTCTCTCTCTGATGAACCTTCTTCTCCTCTCCCCCTCCTTGCTTTCTCTCTCTAGCCTACCTTTCCTCTCTCTCTCTAGTCCAATGCCTTTGTTCCTCCCCTTCTTCTCCATTTATTTTCTTGGTTTACTACCAACAATCGTCGATAGCCGCCCAAAGACAGCTATAGGGAGTGGCAGGGTGAGGTAAGGCAACACCATTCATAGGGCATGGTGAGCATAGTGATAGCTACATTCCATTGTGCTACACTATACTCTCTTGGCACTTTCCCCTGTTCCAAGCTCATATACACACACAAATCACAAGGTGCCAAAATACCACATAGTACCAAGAACCAAAGAAGAACACAATCATAATAGAGAGAAATAATCATAGTCCCACCATAAACACTCATATTCTTAGAATCAATTTATTCATCGACATGGATACACAATTACATTACTCTGGATTTCTGAACTGGAAAAATGCGGTACAAATCCACAAAGCTAACACATGGCCCCAAAACACAGGACTAGTCCATGGGTTCAATCCACAGTTGACCCATACTAGTGCATAGATATTACAATATATTAGTAGATATTAAAGGTTTTTCTATTATAGTAATTATTGAGGGGATAAAGAAGAAGGTTGCTAATTATTTCTATAAGAAAATGATAACTGCAAATAAGTTGACTAGCATGTTAACATCCTATGGAGAAAAAATTTTAAATGTTCGAGGGAACAAGGAAGACACCATATGGTGTAGTAATTTTCAATTAATTCTTTTCAAGTTCACACAATTAAATGGCTTGAGGAAGTCTATCTTGATAACAAAAATAGTTCTTGTAAAAAATTTGATGTCATAGACATTCCATGTGAACATGTAATGGCACGTATTACCTTCTATTAGCATGATACATATGCTTATTGCGAAGAATGAGCCATAACTACAAAATTCAAAGGCACCTATAGTAATAAAGTTCCTCCCACAAGAAGGAAAGATTATTAACCTACAATTATTGATAACAAACATCTCCTTCGTCCCAAATATCGACCTTAACATGGAAGAAGAAGAAATGTAAGAAGAGAATCACAATGTAGTGAAAAAATTAAAAGACAATACAAAAAATGCATGTAACTAGGTCATTATATAAAGAAATGCAATAATTCACCTGTTAAGATGACTTGTACAAAAGTGAAAGATAGTAATGCTCTGTGAGACATGATTCTATGTATAGTGAGATATGATGATTTTTGTATCATACTCTATGTGACATAATTCTATATATAGTAAAACATGGTAGCATATGTATCACATTCTGTAAGACATAATTTTGTGTGTAGTGAGACATGATAATTTTTGTATCACACCCTTCAAATCATGATTATGTGTGTAGTGAGCCATGATAATTTTTATATCACGCCTTGTAAGACATGATTCTGTGTGTAAAAAGACAAGACAATTTTTGTATCACACTCTGTAAGACATGATTCTATGTAGTGAGACATGATAATTGTTGTATCACATTTTATAAGATATAAATTTATGTATAGTGAGATATGATAATTTTTGTATCACATTCTATGAGACATGATTCTGTGTGTAGTGAGTCATGATTATTTTTTTATCACATTCTATGAACCATAATTCTATGCATAGTGAAACATGATAATGTTTGTATTGTGTAGAAACATTGTGTAGTAAGATGCTCCCTATTTGGTTGTTGGGTGATTAGCCTGCCGAGCTATCTAATTAGGCCAAGTGAGCCAACTTCTAGAGTTTGCACCCTATTTGGTTGCTAGGCGATTAGCCTGTCAAGTAGGCTAATTGACTAAGCGAGCCCATTTATAAAGTTTGCACTTTCTTCTAATTGGTCATTAGGTGATTGGCCAACCAAGTGAGCTAATCGATTGAGTGAGCCCACTTCTATTTGGTCATTGGGCATCGGCCTATTAAGACATGATAATTTTTGTATCACACTGTCAAACTTGATTCCGTGTGTAATGAGAAATGGTAGCATATGTATCACACATTGTGAAATATGATTCTGTGTATGGTGAAAAATGATAATGTCTATATCACACTCTATGAGACATGTTTTTGTGTGTGGTGAGACATGATAATTTCTGTATCACACTTTATGAGATATGATTCTATGTGTGGTGAAACATGATAATTTTTGTATCATATTATATGAGACATGATTCTATGTGTGGTGAGACATGATAATTTCTATATCACACTCTACGAGACATGATTTTGTATGTGAGACATGATAATTTCTGTATCATACTTGTGAGACATGATTTTGTGTGTGGTGAGACATGATCATCTCTGAATCACATTTTATGATGCATGATTCTCTATGTGGTGAAACATGATAATTTCTATGTTACACTCTGTTAGACATGATTTTGAGTGTAGTGAGACATGATTAAGGTGAAATGATACATGATTCAACCCAGCTACTGCGGGCGTGGTTGTGGTTGGGGGTTGGGCGAAGTGGTTGGTTACTCGTGCGGTGTGCCGGTGGCTGAGACGTGTAGGTGAGCACGTTCCCAGCTACTACAGGCGTAGGCTTTATAAGCTGCACCGCACTCCTCCGCCGCCCATCGTCGCCTTCTTTTTCTTTTTTCTTCTTTCCTTCTCCTCCCCAGCGCGCACTTCTCCCTTCCTCACCCTTCTTTCCCTTTCTTCCCACTCCTCCTTCTCTGCTCCTTCTCCTTTCCCGTTCTCCTTCCACTCGTCTCCCTTGTTTCCCCCTGTTACGCGTCGAGAGAGAGAGAGAGAGGGAAGTGGAAGGGCTGCAGTGGTTCATTTGGTGCGTGGAGCTTGCGTGGAGTGCTCCCGTGGCCGTGGTTACGCCGAAGTTCGCCGGATTCACTGGTCGGAGATCGTCGAAGGCCTTTTCAGGTACGCATCTCCACCCCATGTAATAGAGAGCATGGAATTGGTAGAAAATGCTAGGATTGCATGGAATCTAGGTAAATTTACATTCCTAGAATTTATTGTGATTTTATGAGGATATATGGTGGATTTATTGGCATTTATGTTGGTTGGTGCGTTTTGGGTCCTTTTGACCCTTCCGCCTTTCCGATTTTATATCTTGATGCATGGTGAATGGATTTTGGTTTTGTTTGTTGGGTTTTGGAGTAGACTCGAGGCTCTACATCTTATGTTTTATGTAAGATTTTTGGTGTTTATTTAGGGGGTCTGATCGGAGGTCCCATTTGGGGCGATCTCAGACGATAAGGTTTGGGCCGTTTTCTGGTTTCGCAGAATTCGACATGCCGAAATGGAAACGACATACCGAATTACTGGATTTCGGTATACCGATTCTATTCGACATATCGTTTTTCTGTAAGTTTAGGTCCTCTGGTCGATATTCGGTCGTCCGATTTTGGACAGTAGCTTGAATCAGGAGATTTCGGTCGATCGAACTAGTTTCGGTATACCGAATTTGGCTTGAGTGTTGACTGTTGACCTAATTCGATCGACCGATCCAGATCGGTCTACCAAACCAAGGGTTTTCAACATACCGAACCTATTTTTGACATGCCGAATCTAGGCCCAAATGTGCTTATAAAATGTGTTTTCCGTGGGCTTTCTGGATTACTGTGTTTTGTCCCTATAAGATGGGATTGTGGGCCGTCAGTGGTGGTCCCTTGGGACACTTGACGCGTCGCTTTGCCGAGGTTTCAGAAGAATTTTCAAAAGATATGAAAATGATTTTGGAAATGGATTTCAAGGAAATAGTTGGCCTGTTTTGGAAAATGTTTTCCTGGTTTTATGTGTGTGGGCCGAGACAGTGTGAATAGTGTCGTCAAGACTAGGGAATGTGACGACATTCTTGGGTGATCGGGTGCGACTCCTTGGTTGAGGTCGGGGGCCGAGATGCCTGAGGCTGAGGGCTGTCGAGTCTTGGAGGTATGAGACTCCTTGACTGTCATCTCGAGGCTAGGGTTATGGTTCGCTGGTTGAGGTGTCTTGTGGAATGACGGGGAGGTATGACACTCCTGCTGTCAATGTGAGCATTGAGGCTTGAGTGTTGTCGGGTGTGGAGGTATGATACTCCCTCTTGAGCACCGTATGTGGAGGACGCCATGAAGAGGCGTACCGTATGGTGGCCAGTACGGGTGGGACACGTGCCCCGTAGCTGGTAGCATTCTGAGAGACAAGACAACCTTCCCAAAGAGGGGTTGGCTTTTGATGGTTCTCCTGAGAGAGGGGAATCGCGAGACGGTGAATGCTCCTACACAGGGTAGCCGTCACCGTGGCAGTGCAGAACGCTGTGGTCTCTCATTAGCGGACTGCGTGTGGCCATGGTTTGGTTGCCTGGCGCCGGGCTTCCCGACTCACTGTGTGTGGTTTTGGCCATTGAGGGCCTTTGCTTGTCGTGAATCACAAAAGAATACATATTTGAAATCCTCAATGATTATGTCCTCCTTATATCCATTAAATTGGATACAATGAACCAACCAATTAATCTACATTAGCAAGAAATAAGTTAATATCAAAATAATATTAATCTCACCAATGAATCATAATATAATTTATTTAAAACAACTAAGGAATTATTATAAGTACACTATACCATATCAACCATGTTCTTATCATTTAAGCCACTTGCAACATCTTCCAAAGACTATCAAAGGTAGTTATTTTAAGGTATGGGTTGAAATTTTAGACCCAGTTGGACCCGTTGACACATATCTCGTTAACCCAAACTATTAATAGGTTGGGTCGTGGGTTTAGCATATCACTTGACCTGTTAATCAGCTAGATGTTATTCGTTATTCCAAACATGTGTTTTCATGTCTCTTATCTTTATAGTGTCAATATTAATTTAACAATTTGTATTGTTTACTTTGTAGGATTGAAGACTTTTGCATCTTGGAGAATATTACACACTTAAAATGTTAATTAACTATGTTGGTTGTATATGACAATAACTTATAGGACATTTATTTGGTTTTATTGGTATAGATTATTAATGTTGAAATTGTTAAACTATTAAACTATTAATCTTGTAAACTATATTTATTTGATTTTATTTATGTGGATTGATGATTATGTTTACTATGCTTATTTTGTAATTTATAATACATGTTTACATACATTTTGATTCACCATAAGCATACATATGTTGATTTATTGTATAATAACTCATTAATCCAACCCTATTCGTTAGGATAAGACAGATTGGATTGGGTTACGAGTCAAGAGTCAAGAAAACTCGTCATAACCTAAGTCGTAACTTGTTAGGACAAAACAAGTTAGGTTACGGGTTAACCTCTAACCAGGTCCAACTTTACCCATTGACACCTCTACATCTTCTACAACTTCCAACCTTATCATGGTCATAGAGTTGTAGAAAGAAATTAATTTCATCGTGAAATCTATGACCACAAAATGCAAATGGAAATTAGTGCAAGCTGTAATCAACAAGAAGTCTACCCGTTTAAGTTCTTCCCTATCAAAATTCGAACATAACTTCAAAACATCCTAGTTCTTGTTCAACAATGTTTCCTAAAGTGCAAAATATGTAAACAACATTACAAGATGGCATATTATTTGAAATAAATTAATTTATAAGTTACAGACCGACAAGTAAAACAACATGAAGAAGGTCACCTGATGAATATACAACCATTGATCGACCATCCTCCTAAGGAGCATCAACCTGATTGGATTAAACGATCGGTAATAGGTCTCCCATATAACAAACTCCATACATGTAACATCTATGACTTATGTTTTGTGTACTTGGTTTGCGTATTTTGTTGGCACATTTGACCAACACGTTTTGATTTTTTTGGTGTCAAAGCATTATGAGCCATGTAAGGAGGGATTTGTATCCCATTTAATTTCATATTGGTGGTTGTAATTAATCATAGAATAATTTTAATAAAGGTTTTGATTATGATTTATGAATGATAATGGTATTTATTATGAATGAGTGGAGTTTATTGATAACTGATAATCTTGACTTAATTAGATCTTAATTATCATTTGTAACATCTGTGCCTAGTTGTCCATTATTGTAAAACCATGGCAAATTATTGTATTATTTGAATGTAGTTTATTAATAGATAATCAGATGTTGTGACTGTTGTTGTGGTCTCTCTTTGTGTTTTGGCTTCCCAAGTTGTATGTTTCCTGGCTTTCTGCGTGCCTGTATGTGCTTGTGGGCCCATGTGGGTGTGTGGGACCCACTTGGACTTGGTTTAGTCTTAGTCAAAGGAACCTAACCCAACCCCTCAATAGGCACGAGCCTTGCATCCCACCTCAAGCCCATAATCCCTACGATGTGAGGCCTGCCCCGTCCCATCCCGTCCCATTGTGGCAGGAGTAGGCAGAGATGATCGGCGAGGATTCTAGGATGGCAGTGGCGGAGGGGTTAAGATGGGGAGGAGATGGCGCATGGAGGGGAAGACGAGCATGTGGGTGGTGGTGGAGATTAGGGTGAATAAAGAGAGAGAAGGAGAGAGAGGAGGGTGAGCTCTGTGCGAGAGGGGTCTGTGCCCGAGGAGGCCGTGCAGGCAGAGGAGGCTTGCATCGGACCTCGTCGAAGCCATGCAAGGCTCGCCAAAGAAAGGTACACGTCCCCCTCCTTTCTTTATTCTGTGCTTAGGGCATAATGGGTTCATGTGGTTAAATCATGATAAATTAATGTAGAAATCATGTAAAAATAGGGGAAATGATGGAAATGTGTTGAAGATCATGAATGTAATCAGATCCTGCAATTTTATGTGGATTTTCATGGGTTTTTATGGATTAAATCGAATGCATGTTGTAACAAACCCTAACATGTGGGGTAGGCTTATATAGGGTAGGGCTTTACATGAGAAGCGTAGGATGTATCCTAGGGTTTTCATGGGTGGTGAGGATTAGTTAGCGTTAGGGTTACTTGGGATTTGGATGGGTTTAAGTGAGTGGTGGTCAT
Source organism: Posidonia australis (assembly GCA_024699735.1). Lineage (NCBI taxonomy): Eukaryota > Viridiplantae > Streptophyta > Magnoliopsida > Alismatales > Posidoniaceae > Posidonia > Posidonia australis. Next base: position 14,498 of record JAMKQA010103856.1, on the reverse strand, counting down.
GGGTTTAAAAGGGATAGAATTTGGGTTAGGCCTTATGGTTTGGGCTTATTGTTTTTGGGTTTGTGCACATTTTTATCTTTTGATTTGGTTTAGATTTGTTCTGGTCTTGGTTTATTTTTTTTTATTTTTTTGTAGGTTTGGTTTTCTTTTTTATTTGTTTTATTTTTTTAGGTTTAGGTTTAGGTTTGATTTTGGTTTTAGTTTATTTTATCTTTTTTATTATTTTTTTGGGTTCATGTTTGGTCTTGGTTTTAGTTTATTTTATGTTTAGGTTTATGTTTGGGCTTGGTTTTAATTTTGTTTATTTTTAGGTTTATGTCTTAGTTTTATCTTTGTGGGTCAAAATGGGTTTATGGTTGGACCAATAGTGTTTGGGTTTGGGCTCAGACTACTAGTTTGGATTTTAGGACAAGTTTTGGCTTATTTTTGGGTTTAAAGAGTCAGGTTGGGTCCATCGCAGCTAGAGCATGACCCAGGAGGTTCGTCACCAAATGATCACAAAACCAGAGTATCTATAGATGCCCTCCCTGAGTGAGATTGAGGGTGTGGATGGATTTTTGAGGGGGTTGTTGTAGATCATCGTCGTATCCACTCACTTCGACGACCTTTGTGATCGCCACTTGCCAATTTGCTTTCATCGGTTGATAAGGCACCTTGTGGGAGTGTGGTGGTTATGATGATGTGGGTTCTCAGTTCCCTAGGTCAGTGGCAGGATGCTACCCAGCGGTTTCCTCATGCATATGTAGTGTTCTTCCCTTCAAAACAAATAAGAAAAGTAAAAGAAGACAGATTAGACTAGGTGCAGTAAACAAATAACAAAAGATAACGAAAGAAAAATATAAACGTGCAAATAAATACTAACCAGGGGTTGTCCCTGCATGCATATGCCATAGGCTATATTATGTCATGCAATGGATTTATATAAATGAAAATACATAAATGAAAAATACTCTCTTTCACCCTCGTGCACTTTGGAGTGGATGAAGGAAGTAGAGGCTAGTTGGACAAAGCTCCGAAGATGTGCTATAGCTTTGAAAGCGGCTGGATCTTTGGGATCTGAGCTTCTGGGGGCATAGACATAAAAGAAGGGCTATCGATCTCTCTGTCTCTTTCTCCTTTCTAGGACATAAAGGTGGCTCCTTAAGATTTTAATGTGCCTTTCTTTAGGTTAAAGACTTAGGAGTCTATTTATAGATTTTGGAGGCTGGAGATCTCGTCAAAGACGAGATATAGATCAAGGGCTAGGATTAAACTCACAAAATATGGCAAAAATTCCTTTATGGATCTCGTTGCCTATAACACAGGTGATGGATTCTCTAAGTCGCTACTAGTATAGGCAACTATCAGATTCAACGTACGTAGTGAATTAGCAGTTGAATGACAAGAAATCTGTCACATGTGACGCCTAGAGACTAAAAAGGAATTTTTGTAAAAAATTAAGATCACAAAGTATCAAATTATGAATTTACTAGTAGTGTGAACACAATCAACATATAAAATCATTCTCGTAATTAAGAGAAATTTAGAATATATTTTCAAATCCAAATCAAACTTAAAATGTTAAGAAAATTGATTTTGAAAATCAAATCTTCAATAATTACGAGAAAACTCAATTAAAATCAATGATGTACTTGATTTAAAATAGATTAGCAATCAATTGGATATTTTGGATTTTATCTTTATTTTTTAGCATTATAATGAATTAAATATAAGCTATAATATTAAAATGTGATAATTTATCATAAAATCTCAATTTTTGGTAAAAATAAAGATAAGTGATCTTAATTATCAAGTCATCCAAATTTCAATAATTTTCTGTAATTATTTAGCATTTATAATGATTTATATGATAAGCATATATTATTTAAATGTTGGAAAATTATAGAAATTATAATAATTATGGGAAAAATCATGATAACATTTATAAATATCCCATATATGATATTGAAGCCTGGGATGACAAATTATTTAGAGAGAGTGTGCCAGAATTCCAATCGCTTGTTAATTTGGCACGTGAAAAGCTAGTCGCCTCTTGAAGTGGCGACTAGTCTTGTCGCCTATCAAACAAGCAAAATCCTAGTCTTTTGTATTTTACCCCCTGTCTTTTATTTTATTCCACAGAGATGCATTAAAAACCCAGAAAAACACAGAAATTCCATAGAAAAATATGGGAGAAGGTTAAAACTCCTTAGCCATGTGATCCAAGACGCCTCAAGGGTTCCTATCCTAGGTGAACTCTGGGAAATGTGAAAATGGGATATCTTTAGAGGGAACCGAGACTGATGCTTAGGGTTGACAAGACACCCCACCTGAGTTTGCTGGAGGGTGATATCTACTATGGGACTGTGAGCCACTTATCCGGCAGACGCATCAAAAATCATGACTCGAGGCCTATGCATGATGTTAATGCAAGGGTCAACTTTGATGCAAGGAGGTGGAGGATGCATGATGCAATGATGCAAGAAACATGCGACGAATTAGTAATCCACTGGCCCATGGAAGGGAACATGATGAGTTATTCGACTTACACCGAGAGAAGCTTGGATGATATCATCGAGCTTGCCACACGACGAGGGCACGATAGATTAACGGCCTATCAATCGGACAGTTGGAGGCATCAGCTTGTAAGGATAGTGGAGGCGTGGCAAGATATTGGACCCACCACTTAAGGGTAGACTGAAGATGGATGTCAACCGGACATTTTAGGATATGAGCCCAATGATGATAGGGATATTAGGCATGGCTGTTGAGCTTGCCAGTTGAGGGATGGGTGTGATGAGATGACGAATTCATCGACTAGATAGTTTGGGTTGTCAGCCCATAAGAGGGCATGATAAGTTGATGGACTTACCAACCAGATAGTTTAGGTTATCAGCCTAAGTGATAGTTTAGGTTATCAGTCTCAGATATCAACCTAACAGATAGTTTAAGATATCAGCCTAGTGGATAGTGTAGGATATCAGCCTAGTGGATAGTTTAGGATATTAGCCTAACGAATGGGGAAAGGTATGAAGCGAACTGGATTTCATCTGTCTAAAATAGGGAGACAAAAGCTAGTAAAAAGATTGGTGGATGTAGAAGTTACACCTAGAACGGAGAGAGATGACACCATAGGGCAGTTGACATGCCCCTGGCATCAAAAGGATGATACTAGAATAGGGATGAGGGTAGGTCTAGAGATACCAAGGTAAAAAGAGATACCCCTGGGATCAAGGGGAGCTGCAGTAGAAGAACGAGTGCAGGGGACCACATTGATTCATCTGGCCAGGTAGAGCTTGCTAGGGTTGGACGTCGTCTATAAGTGCACCTTGGATCGTTGCAACTGTGAGGTGTGAACTGATGCTTCTAGGAGCACTGGATATTACTATGTAGAGACTGTGGTGTTGGATTCTGAGTTCTTGCTGAGTGCAACTGAGGTTGATGCCCTTGGGTGTGGCATTCCGTTACAATGATTGATTGCTGTATTGGCCGCGCCAGAGGGTAGTTGACAAGCCCTGGGTGGGTGACTATTGAGCGTTAAGCCTTGATTGTGATGCATTTGCTGCTTGAAAGTATTGTAATGTGGTGTGCTCTCGCCAAAGGAATGCTGACATGCAAACTGCAGCAAACTGATGTGGGTTGGACTAGAGGGCAGCTGACATGCCCCTAGTTCAAGGTGACGAGCTGAGAGAATTTGACCTAGAGAGTGTTTGATAGGCTACTGGTCAAAGTACTGTCCTGGTGACATCTGAACAAGAGTAGCTGGCATGCCCCTAGTCGAATGTGGGAGGCTTCAACCATAAGGCAACTAACACGCCCCTGGTTGAAGGCTACCTGAATCCTTGCAAAGTCGAATGTGAAAGAGATGATTGACTGTGCCTGTGTATGCATGTTGATGCTTTTCCTATCTCTTGTTTTCCCTCAGTGCCAAGAAAGCTTTCAATGTTTGCTATGAAGGAGGGGCTTGTTCTTGACTTGCTGGACCTTACCAGAATGTCCTAATTTGTCAGTGGTGCTCTGGAATAAGCGAGGTTGTAGCTAATTGGTGATGTAGGGGAACAATGCTCTGTACCGAAACCTCCCTTGGATCCTACACTTACTCTTTTCATCATACTCTTTTCTTTTACTCACTCATAGGCTTGTAGGTTTGTTCTACCCTTCACTTGGTGGTAATGGGTACCTAGGTGGTGGCTGAGGCTACTCGATTTTTGAGCAGAAAGGGTGGCTAGTCCCTTTTAGTTGTGTGGGCTCTTTCTAGGTACATACTGCAACTCCTCCCCAAGGTATGTGGTGGGGGTAGAGCTACTCTACTCGCCTCCTCTCTTTAGGGCTAGCTTCTTTCTGTGTCTTTTGTCTTCCAATTTCTTTTGATGCCCTTATGCATATGTATGTATGTGTGTGTGTGTGTGTATTCTCTCTGCTCACCCTCTCACTCTCGCACTAACATTTTATCTCCCTCTGGAGGTGCAGGTTTTTTTGGGGGTTTGGGTACTTTGCATTGTTTCTGATGGATGGTGGCTCCATCACTTGTCAAGGAAACTCAAGTAATGTCAACCGAGGAGGACAACCCCTTCCTAGGCAAGCTAGCTTTCCATGGTTTACATCACCAGGCTATGATTATGTTGATGCTAGAGATGCTTATGCTTATATGCATTTGCTTACTGTAATGCAAAGGACAAGGGCGAAAACAAAACATGGATGCAAGTAATGCAGAATGCGTGAGTGTCAAGATGAGAGTGTAGTTATGCAGAGTTCATGGCGATGCGTGCAATGGTGGTGGATGATGACTTTGCAAGGCAAGGATACGGCTTCCAGTCACTAGTAATACTTCTTTAGGTAACATGCATTGACCGGCTCCGTTTGCTCTGTGTGGTCCATGTCCTCTAGGATCGCTACGCCCTCGGAGAAGATTCTCTTGATGACATATGTGGCGCGCTAGTTGGGCCTAAACTTTCCACGGGCGTTCAGGAGATGGATTGATCGTAGTACTAAATCGCTTGGTGCAAAACTTCTAGGTCGGATCTTCTTCTGGTAAAATCTCTCCATTCTCCTCTAATAGCATTGAGTGTGGTACATGGCCTATAGTTTGTGCTCATCTATGAGGTTCAGCTGAACATAGCGTTCTTCTACCCATCCTCCTTTCTTGAGGTCAACTTCTCTGAGAATTCTTAGTGTTGGATCTCTACTTCAATCGAGAGAATTGCCACCATGCCATATACCAGTGAGTATGGTGTTGCTCCTGTGGAAGTTCGAACTAACGTTTTATACGACCACAATGAGTAGGGGAGCTTCTCATGCCAATCTTTGTGAGTCATCGCCATCTTTTTCAAGATCTAGGTGAGAGTTTTATTTGTAGACTCGACTGCATCATTCATCTGTGGCCGCAGAGGGGAGGACTTATGATGCTTAATCTTGAAGCTCTATAGGTAATCCTCGATCCTTTTGGCAATGAACTTCTTTTCGTTGTCTGAGATGATGGCGTGTGGGACCTCGTACTGTGCTATGATGTTGTTTTTGATGAACTTTTCTGTTGCTGTAGCGGTAACAGTCTTGTAAAAGGCTGCTTCCACCGACTTCATGAAGTAGTCAATCGCTACAAGTATGTAACGATGACCATTGGATGCCGATGGGTGTATGGCCCTGATGACGTCTATTCTCCAAGTGGAGAAGGTCCATGGTGAGGACATGTTGTACAATGTTTGTGGTGGAGCATGGATGAAGTTCCCATGAATTTGGTAGTTGTGGCATCTGTGCACGAATTGACAATAGCCTGCTTCCATGGTCGACCAGAAGTAGCCTTGTAGCATGATCTTCTTGGCTAAAAACACCCCATTCATGTGTGGACCTCAGGTTCCTGCATGGATCTGAAGCATCAAGGTGTCAGCCTCCTTCTTATCTACACATCGCAAGAGCATCTAGTTGTAGGACTTTTTGTACAGGTGTCCAACTCCTAGAACGTATTTTGACGCCAACCGTGCCTTGTTTTTCTTATCTATAGCTGAGGTATCAGGTGGGAGGTTGCCCGATTCAGATAGACCTTGATATCATGATACCATGGAGACTCCTTTGTTGCATCTACCTCCTCTATGCTCATGCAATGGACTAGCTGTTCCATGCAGGTGACTGATATTTTGACTTTGTTGTCCTCTAGGATCGAGAGCCAGGCTGCTAAGGTGGCTAGTGTGTCTGCATAGGCGATCCTCTCCTTGTTCATGAAAGAGAACTAGATGCCCTCGAATTCTTTGATGAGCTTTAGCAGGAATTCATGGTATAGCACAAGCTTTGAGTCCTTGGTCCTCCAATCTCCATTGATTGGTCCTCTAGTCTCCATTGATTTGTGAGATGACCAACATTGCATCACCATATACTTGCAATTTCCATGCACCATGCTCAAGTGTTAGTTGTAATCGTAGGATGCATGCTTCATATTCTGCCTCGTTGTAAGTGCATTCGAAGATCAACTTCTTGGCAAACAGAGTCAGTTGTCCCTGTAATGTCGACAGCACCACGCTGATCTCTCTACCCTTCTTGTTGACGGTTCCATCAAAGTATAAGTGCCACCATGACTCATTTTCAGGGCTATCAGGCTCTTCGTCCTCCATGGTGAATAGGATGTCTTCATCGGGAAACTGTGTCTGCAATGGTTGGTATTCAGGCAGTGGTAAACCAGCTAGGTGATCTGCCATGGCTTGTTCTTTTACTGACTTTTGTGTGACAAAGGTGATGTCATATTGGGATAACAAGACCTGCACTTTAACACATCTACCTACTAGTGCTAGCTTTTGGAACAGATATTTCATAAGATCATGTTGACACAATAGCAATACCGGGTAAGCCATCATATAATACCTGAGTTTCGTTGGGTGGCCCACACTAGGGATAAGTAGACCTTCTTTTTGATGCTGTACTTGACCTCGCAGTCATTGAATTTCTTGCTCAGATAGTAGATTGCCTTTTCCTAATGCCTTGACTTATCATGTTGCCCCAAAACTACACCCATGGAGTGATGTGTAGTTGAGAGATATAAGAGCAGAGGCCATCCAGGCATTGAGGGAACTAGGACTGGAGGCTTTGTCAAAAGTTTATTGATCTTGTCAAAAGCGACTTGGCATTCGTCGTTCCACTAGGTCTGTGCATTTTTCATGAGGAGCTTGAAGATCGGCTCGTAGATTGGGGTGAGCTGTGCTATGAACCTACTGATGTACTATAATCACCCCAATAATCTTCAGACCTCCTTTTCAATAGTAGGGGGTGACATGTTAATAATGGCTCTAGCTTTGTATGGATCCACCTCTATTCCTCTCTAACTGATGATGTAACCAAGAAATGTTTCGGATGATACTCCAAATGCACATTTATTAGGGTTGAGACAGAGCTTATACTTCCTCAAACAGTCGAACAACTTTCTCAGGCAGGAGAGATGATCCTTAGGCTCTTTGGACTTGGCAATCATGTCATTCACGTACACCTTGATTTCTTGGTGCATAAGGTCATGGAATAGTGTCGTCATGGCTCTCTAATAAGTTACATCCACGTTTTTGAGTCCAAACGACATTACCCTGTAGCAGAAGACTACTCAGGGGGTGATGAAAGAGGTTTTCTCCATATCCTCCTTTGCCATTCTGATCTGATTGTATCCTAAGAATCTGTCCATGAATGACAGCATTTTATGCCCTACTGTGTTGTCAACCAAGACATCAATGTGAGGAAGTGGGAAGTCATCCTTGGGACTTGCCTTATTGAGATCTCGGTAGTCTATGCACATACAGACTTTTCCATCTTTCTTTGGTACTAGGACGACATTGGCCAGCCACTCTGGGTACTAGACGACTTTGATGAAGCTCCCTGTATGCTGCTTCATGATTTCCTCTTTAATTTTCAAGAGCCATTGAGGTCGCCATCTTTTGAGTTTCTGTTTGATTGGCTTGACATTAGGCTTCGAATGGTAGTGTGTGCACCACTACCTTGACGTCCATGCCCACCACATCGATGTAGCCCCAAGTAAAGACGTCGGCATACTCCTTGAGAAATGTTATGAATTATGCTTTGGTTTGTGGTGAAAGTTGGGTGTTGATGCGTACTTCCTTCACATCCTCGACTGTGCCAATGTTAACTGCCTCAATTTCCTCCTCCACATGTAGATTCAGGCTTTCTGGATCATTATCATAAAACTAGGGCTCCAGCGTGGCATCACAGTCTTCTTCGTTGTTCAGAACATCCTCATCTCCGTATACTATAAGCTCTGGCAGCATCTCCTTTGGGAAGGTTGGGACTACAAATTGAGAAGTGGTGGTGTCTTCTGCCTCCCATTCTTTGTGACATCTCGTAGTGGTCACACTAACTCTAGTGTCTCTGTATTTGCAATGTGCGACCACCGTCTCTGTGAGAACTATCGGCATGGTGGAATGCTCTTCTACCTCTACTATCTTTTTGGGATCTTTTTGTTTTTCCAATTTTTTTGGGTTTTCTTGCTTTTCTAATTTTCTTGGGTTTTCTGTTTTTTCAAATTTGTTTGGATTTTCTTTACTATGTACAAGGGATGATACTGAGTAGCCGTTGTCCTACTACTGACTGATATGAGAGATGTCACCTATGCTCTCTCATAAGCCTAGCTCAGGATCTTTTTTTTTTTAACCCTCACCCTGCTTGAGGTGAGGTTTCAACAGCCAATACCACTTAGACCCGCCTCTCAACTGTAGAGTGATTAACTCAACTAGTCTAGTGGATGCTCTCTCTGGTTCTGTCAAGACCATGATGGAGGGTTGGCCTTGCTACTGGCCGAGGATGGCTAACTCTGTTTCTGCCATAATTGCTTTGCCTTTCCTGTCTTGGACTTGTTAAGTGGCATCCTCTGCTAGGGCAGCTAGCTACTCCTGGAACAAGACCTTCAGGTCACTGACCAAACGATCTATCTGTGCTTCCACAATATCTACTTCTTCACTATCTGAGGGTAGATCGACATAGTATGGACAAAATGGCTATGGTCCCTGACCCATTGTTGATTCTGAGACAGACCCTAACATGGTGGCTGACTAATGAACTGATAAACTAGGTGGGACTATCCCCGAAGCTGAGGTTGACGGTGCCTCTATCGCTTACTCTACTGCAAGCACTAGTGAATGTGGTGTTTCTTACTCTAACTGTGCTGGCATGAGGTATCTGTGGGTTTCTCTCACTGAGCACTGCGCAACTTCTTCCACAAACTGCTCCTCTTCCGAGTAGTAGTCTTCAATGCAAACCCATTCTTGTGACTATTGGGGTGTATTCTAGCATGCCAATGTCACCGCAGCTTGACTCTGGTTTGGATCTAGGCAACCTACGCTGACAAAGTTAGTCAAACCTCAAGGGATGACAAGCTACGGGCATTTCCACTAGCGTGGTTCTGATGGTGTCCTTCATAACAGAGTCCTTCGCGCTCCATCCATTCCTCTGCTGAGCTGGGCTCAGCAATTCCCTGGCCATACTGCCTGAGTGGTGTTCCTTTCTAGTGTCCTCATATGCGACACAAGTTTTCAACCATCAGAAGGGGGTTATTGCGAACATTTAGATGGCTAACATGCTCAAGAGTGGGGATAAAGTTGACCGACTTGAACCTATTGACTCTAAACATGACATCTGTAGGCCTGGGGTCAAAGTGAACAATTTAGGGATCAACAGAAGATATAGTATCGACCTTCTCCTTCTTGAGGCCTTCTTCCATTATAACGACAATGTCATTGCCCCACTGGAATTTGACCATGCAATGAAGAGTCGAAGGGATCACTTGATGCTTGTGCAGCCAAGAGCGCTCAAGCAAAAGGTTGAAAGACGACTATAGATCCACAATGTAGAACTCCACATCGAATACAGCTGGCCCAATAGTGAGAGTAATAATGAGAATCCCCAGGGCATCATGATGTGTGTTATCGAAAGTAATCATCCCCTTGGTGGCTGGTGTGATGTCCTTGGCTTTGAATCCGATTTTGCGTGTTGTACGTAGGGGGTAGACATTTAAACCTGCTCCGTTATCCACCAATGTTAAAGGGATGCAGAAGCTTTGATAGTCACCATGACAAATAGTGGTTGATTATGGTTAACCCCTATCGGGGGTAGCTCCTCGCTAGAGAACGAAATAACCTCAGGGAGTGCGATCATGTCGACCATACTTTTGAGGTTAGCCGGTCCTATTGTGTGGGATACATGGGCTAATTGGAAAATCCTCAAGAAGGCCTCTCAATGTTCTATGAATGTATAGATGAGGTCCCAAATGGAGATGTTGGCTTTGACCTTTTTTAGCTAGGCGGTAATGTCTGCAGAGGGTTGGTCTTTATTGGTGGTGTTGGTGGGGACTTCTTCTATGATGGGCTGAGGTGGTTGGCTCATGGGCTGTGAGTGGAGGGGTTCTGGGTGGCTCGATCTAGTTGCTTGTGCCGCAGGCTTGTACACTCTCCCTGACCACGTGACCTTGGCACACATTTCTGCGACATAGTCATAGGGAACGCGGTGTGTATCTCTGGTCAAGTTAATGACTAGATGAGCATGAGCTGCTAGCTCCAATACGGCTAGTGGCGGGCTTGTTGGGAAAGGGACAGGCTGGGCTCTAAGCTAGTTGAACTGAGTGAGCTCTGGTCTAGCAAGTAGGCAAATGGGTGCGGGAGCCTTTGATCGTATGGTGGCGAACGCGGTGGTGCATTCTGGCCTTGCAGTCAGCTGGATCATATGGATTGTGTGCTCAAAGCCCGACAAAAATGACTGACAGTGATGCACAAGAGGAGCCTCATGGATCAAGAAGATAAGAGAAGAAGGGTCTGTCGCGAACATGGCAAAACCCAAGGGGAAGATGGCATGAATGACTGAAGTTCTGGCATCATGATTGGGCAAAGGTTGGTTCACAATGGTAGGGTGTGAAGATTGTACTTGTGCTGGTGCAAGTGTCGTACCTATCTCTTGTGTGTTGATAATGATGACCTTATTGTTAGTCAAATCCTGAATCATATGCCGTAATGTGAAACAACTGTCAATCAAGTGCCCCACAACTCGATGAAAGTTGCAGTATAGATTCACTTGATACCATGACGGAAGGAGGTTCGATGGTGGGTGAATCTCTGACAGCGTCAAGAGTGGCATGACCTTCGGCCAGATGGCACTCAATTGTTCAACCAGAGGAGTGAAGTTGTGCCTTGGAAAGTGAGGCCATCTCTGCCCTTGGTTCTACCCATACTTGACTGAAGGGGTTGGATATACTAGCTAGGCGGTGGTAGTGATCTGTGGTGTATTCTGTGTACTAGGTGCAGGCCTATACACTACTTAATTCAGGTTGGGCCACTTGGATGTATTGCCTAGTGTAGCTGGAGATCCAATGTATGACACAACAGCCTTGGATGGGTCCTTCATGCAAACCTGATGGGGGTTAGCGCCGTAGTGACTGCTATTGTTGTTGCTAGGAGAGGCAGCAGTAGCTTTATTGGCGAACGCTGTGAGCACAGGGAAATTGCCGCTTCGCAAGGAGCTTTCCACACGCATGCTTGCCCAAATCAATGATGCAGAGCTAGTGACTAGTTGGATGCTCAGTAAAGCCCCTACGGCTGGCTACGCTCCTTGGATGATGAGTTGGACAGACTCCTCATCAGAGGGCCTATCCCTGACTTGAAAAGCGAGGGCACGCCAATGATCGACGTACTCCTTGAACGGTTCGTTGGGTCTTTGCTTGATGGCGATCAAGTCCTCATGCTTGGGGACCAAATCTAGATTGAAAGAGTACTATTCCATGAATACCTTATTGTGGTCATCCAAGTCTTGATCGAGGCCATGTCTAGTGAAGTGAACCACTAAAGAGCGAGTCCGATGAGACTCTTTTGGAATAGGAAGATTAGAAACCTCTTGTCAGCTTGGAGCTATGTGAGATCTCCACAGTATGCTTTCAGATGTGATATTGGACAGCCTTTCCCATTGTACTTTTAGAAGTCCGAGATGTGGAAGTTCTATGGGAGTAGTGCCTCTAGGAAATAGCAGAAGTCTTAAAACTGGTAAGGCTAGCGATCACCTCCTTACACTAGACGTAGTGCTTTCTCGAGATCGCTCATGCTAGTAAGGAGGGTGTCTGAGTTTACTGCCAGCGAGGATGGTATAATCGGGGCGACATCCGCATACACTAAATAGATTGCACATGAGTGCTCATCCAGATCCACCATCACAACACTTGGTGTCACGACGCAATGGCCAGTGTACTCGTGCATGGGTGCAATGTGGGATGGGATGAATGATGGTGACGCTAATTGCTGATGCATGGGCATAGCGTAGGTCAAATGTTGTACAGTGGGTGGTGTAGGATGATGGAGCGATAGTGGCTTGTGTGGGTGTGGTCCCAAGCAATAGGCCTTGTAGATGTTGTGCCCCTGCCAACCCATCAGGCTGACCACCAGAGATGGGAGTCATATACTGTGAGGTGTATTGTGGTGGTGGAGGAGGCAAAGGCGTCGCTCTCATTGCCGAAGCAATAAGGAGTTGGGGCAATGGTCGAGGTGGTGGTGCTATGGGGTGAACCTACAAAGCTATGTGGTGTTGCACCAGAACCTCAAGGGTGACAACAGGAACAATCATGTTGGGGTTTAATGACAGAGCCATGCCCTGAAGCCTCTGTCTGAGGGCCATCACTTGCTTTGCCTACATGGTTCAAGACCCATCAGCGGCAACACTATGGGATGGGATAGACAACTGTCCTGAAACAAAAGGAGGTACAAACATGGACTATCCAAGAGGCAGGGAACCTACAACTAAAGCCACTGTAGTAGACTGAGTGCTAGGGGTGGGGTGACCTTGACGGTAGGTGATGGTCAGCAGTACTTCAGGGACCCTAGTGGCGATAACTACAACAAATTCGACGACAGGTCCTTGACTGGGGACCTACCAAAGTCCTAGAAGAAAAGGATGGACTCCTCTTACACTAGGAAGCAGTGCACGAGTGGAGATGACGGGGCCACAGATGTAACAGTCAGAGTGAAAGGAACTGAGGTTGAGATCTCCTCCAGGACACCAGTGGGGTGAGCGTCACCAACACGTTGGGCCATAGCTGATTGGGAACGGGTGATGACAGGACTACGATGGAAAACAAGGGGGTGAATCCTAAGACGAGCTATCGTCGTAATCGACAGATAACTCGGGGAAGGATGGAAAAGAGCGGTTGCAACAGGGATGCCAAAAGGAGCGCACGCTCAAGCTAGGGAACTGGCTCACTAACCTACATCGCTAAAAGACAACAAGATCAAAGTTAGAACCTGCGACATAAATAAAAGTCATGCGATGTTTATTAAAGTAGTATGAATGACACACATGCACATGAATGCAACTACTATGCGCTCTCTCACCATCTATGTGTATCCTAGTAGGATGTCTACACCGCACTCTCTCATGGGTAATACGGGTCTTTGACTCAAGGCCAGAAAGCAAGGTTTCGTCCCATGCCAAAGAGATGGAAGGTTGGTGTGTTGGGAGCCTCAACCCTACCAAAGCATGGATTGTACACTCTACTAACACCAACACGACTCCAAACAAGTGAGCAAATTAGTACCCCGTCCTACGCCAAAGCAATAGAATGAGAAACAAGGACTGCCTTTCGCAGACTGTAGGTAGACTCAAGGGAGGAGAAAATGCATGCTCCTATATGAATCATTCATGCAAATATGCTTGGTGTGTTTTACTTGCATTTTATTAAACTAGATGAAGGATCAGGTGTATGTCTATCTCTAGTTGCGTCTAAATGTTGCTTTTATCTTGTGGATTTTAACTTAAGCCTGTAGGAGGAAGCAAGCACGTCTCTCCTTTCTTAAGCATGGCAAATGCAGAAAAGGGAAGAAAACACCTAATCATGGCAAGCAAACATCAGACATCACATCAAAAGGTAGGATCATGACATGTACGAGTGTAATGTGATCATGGTGGTGAAAAGAAAAGCCAACATCACAACAAAAGGCAGGAAGCATGTTATGTGCATGTGGTAATGTAGCATATTTGTGTAAAACAAAACAACCATCAGAGAAAAGGCATGAAAGAAACCAAACGAAGGTACACACGACACAAGCAATAAAATATCAAGCACAAACAAGTACGAGCCACACAAGCGAACGAAAAGCTCAAACACGAAGGCTGGAGTCTAGTATCCCCCGTAGAGTCACCAATTCCTGTGACCATGCCGATGTGGGGGGACAAATAAGACCACAGCGGGAGTAGTGAATCCAAGGAAAGGAACACTCGACTTCAAAACGTCGGAAAACTCATAAAAACAAAACAAATGGATAATGAGAGTCACCACCTAGCCAATTTAACGGAAAGACAAGGAAAACCAAAAAAGTGCAATGTGATGCAAAACAAACAAACAAAAAACAAATGAAAGGAAATAACTCCAATGCCAATGGACAACTGTAGACACCCCGATTTTGAGGTAACCCGGAGATGAGTATCCTTATGTTGCTTTGGATGTGATCAGCTCTTAAACCAAGCCCCTAAACCTATTAGCAAGCCAGAACCCCGATCAGAAATTCTGT
>JAMKQA010103855.1:0-14749 GCA_024699735.1 Posidonia australis | reverse complement strand
TAAGCTCCTTGATGCTTTGGAAGGGCTGAGGATATCTCTGGATGCAAGAAGAAAGCTAAGTGCTCAAAGGGACAGCTGCAGAATTCTGGTTGTAATTGTGTGTATCTTGAACTTTCTAATCTCTCAAATGGCTACCTATAGGTGCCTATTTATAGGAAACTCTCAAAGATAACTCATGGAGAATGTAAAGGGCCTCGTAGACGAAAAGCCTGGAAGATTCTATGGTATATTCGTTGCTCGAGGTAACAGCCATGGGAGGTGGAAAACCAGCAACCAGCAGCCTGAGAACTAGCTGGGTGCCAGGTATGTGCGCTTGCTATGTGCACCACCTAAGTGAGCTAGGTAAGTGTGCCGGCTAAGTGTGCTAGGCAAGTGTGCCGGTTAAGTGTGCTAGGTAGGTGTGCTAGCTAAATGTGCCAGATAAGTGTGCCAGTTAAGTGTGCCAGATAAGTGTGCCAGCTAAGTGTGCTCCCCTACTTGTCTAGATTTCTAATTGGGCTGCGGGCCTGCTATAGGTTTAGGATTGGTTCAAGGGTTAGCCACATCCAAAGCAACAACTGGAAAGCTCATCTATGAGTCATCTCAAAATCGAGGTGTCTACAGTTTGTTCATATCAAATGAGTGGCTGGTAAAACCCTAACTAATTGAATTTTTTTTTATTGTGTCATGTGCCCGCGATTTGCATCTTATGTAATTAGTCTTGGGTGGAATTGACTTGTGAAAAATTAAAACTGTCGATGAGTATGGGCTGGGTTGGATAAGACCTCATCTATAATACCATATGATTTAATTCCATATTGTTTAAAATAAGGAATGGATGAGGTTAAATAAAGATTAAGATCAATTACTATATTAACTTTATTAACTTTAGCTTATATATGTTAAGCTGATTGTTAAATCTAAGGTTATTATAAGTAATTGGATCTAGGTTGTTACATTACCCATATACTTGTCTACTAATGAACATCTTTACCAATACTCATTTATTATCTGTTAAGAATAATCTTACATGTACTCATTTCTTATCCAAGAAAACAAGTGGATAATAGTGGGTAACTAGGTAATGAATGGATAAAATATATCTCAAAATATACATAATAAACAATTCAATTCATATATGTAACTAAAATTAATAGAAAACTCATGTAAACATCACATATTGAGTTTAATAATATAAATAGTACTTAAACAAATGACATAAACTAATACAATAATAAGATTTTTAAACAAATAAATAGAAATCCACAATGTTTATATATATAATAAGAATCATACATTTAAAGTCTATTACATATTCAATTATTAAATATTAACTTAGTATAGATGATTCATAATTTCATTAGCCATCAAGCACTTTATCTTGTTATTCACTATCATCAGCCATATGGCGTAACATATATTTTGAGAAAAAATTTATTAATTTATATGAGTAACTCAGGTAAAGCAAGTGGTGTAAAGGAATATCTATACCTTACTTACAAAAAGATTTGGATAATTTTTTTTACCTGTACTCTATCCGTAGGTGATGGATAGAGTTGTGGGTAAACTATTACAATTGACGTTCCTATGAAAAATGAATTAAGTTTTCTTAAATAAAAAAATACAACAACCATATATTGAATATATATATATATATATATAACCTAATTTTAAAATCTTAAGCTCTTATGGCCTGATGTTCTAAAACATAGCCTTGACGAGTATAGGATGCGTTTACAAAAGATTTTGGATTCAAGAAATGATTAGAATCAAGATCCTGGCATAAATTTCTAGGGAGTTCATAATATTGATTTTCTTTATACTATTATACATTCAAAAAACACTTGTTTGATTGGTTATCTAAAAATCTAGATTTTAGATTTGTTTTTCATTGCAATATTGGTATTTGGTGACAATTCTCTAATATTTAATTGCATTTCTTGCAAATTATTAAAAAATTAATATTAGAATACATTTTATCCCATAATTTGATGGATATCTCCAGAATCAATCTTATTTTCGATTGTCATACGAATCAAACAGAGTCTTCGAAATCATAAAACTACCATGGGGTCTAAAACACTACAGGTGAGCCCAAGTGAAGGACTTACCCTACCTTAAGTTGAAAAGAAATCAAGGTATGCAAAATTAAAAAGGGAAACAACAATATGCTTCACCTGACTTTGAGTTGAAAATTAATGATCCATGGCCCGTTCACTTGCTTTGGGCTGATTAGTACATTTGCTATTGGGTCCTTGTGGTAAGAATAAAATGAGTCCTTGTAATAAGGCTAATATGCTATTGGGTCCTTGCTATTTGATTTTATCTTCATCTATGTAAAATTATAATAAATGAGTCCTTGTAATAAGACTAAAATGGAACGAAGCATAATATTGTTGTAAAGTTATGGACATAACTTACAAAATTTGTAATGTATTGAAAGGATCACATGTTTCTTCTCCTACCCTATTAAAAAAAATATAGATCACTCTCACACAAACTTAAACCTATTTTTCCTAAATACTAATACAATAGATCTTTACCATTGTCAACCTTTCCACTCAAAAAATCTTAAAATTTCAAGATTTTTTTTTCTTGTTTCATTTAAATGTAGGAACAATAGAGTTGATGTTGTGAAAACATTCCTCTTAAGCATATATTATCTATATGATGAAATAATATGATGAAAAAAGAAAAATAGTTCTATTATTTACTTCTTTCCTACTTTAATAATAAAAATATACTTTTTTTCTTTATTTTGATATCATTAAGCAATTTTTAGTTTATGATGCCTAATAGAATATGAATAGAACAGATATTGTGTTGCATTTTAATGGTTTTCTGATATCTTTATAATTTATTGTTTAATATTACCATGTTATTATTAAACTATGTTCTCATTGCACAACCATGATATCATGTCCGTATAAATCTCATAGTATGTGTTATTCTATTTATTTATTTAGTATTAATTATAAATTATCATGAAACACTTTCAATATATGTCTCATTGGACAACTCTTTGAATGTGATGTATTTCTACAATATTTTTGAAACATTTGTATATTTATGTGAATCTTGCAACTTGCTTATGTTATGTATTGTTGATTTTATTTTTTTTACATTAGTTTACATGGATATGAAAAAAATGTGTATGTGTATCTTTTCACCATATATTCTTGTTACCATATAATTTCCTGAGCCTATTTCACATTAAATAGTATGTATACATACTTTTATATTTGCCACACCCTTAAAAAAAATACTAGTTCCACCATTGAAAATATCTTTTTTTTAACACTTACCTCCTTTGTTACTTAGGGAGACAAACAGCTATGAAGGAAACACAATTTAGAGAGAGATCTTGTTTGTGCTTTGTAATAATTTACGTCCCTAACAGGGGAGGTAATCGTTAAACTCGAAACCCCATGATTGACAAACGTTATCAAATTAAAAAGTTGGAAAAAAAAACCTCCCATCATTAGGTGACCTAGTGAAGTTGTTAAACTTGATTCTCTATGCAAGTCCAACTTATTATATGTTTGTTCTTCATCATCTTGTAAGTGTTGAAAAGAAAATAGACAAACTTTGAAAATGTTTCCTATGGGACAATGTCTCATTGTCACAGTGGCTGGGAGAACTCTAAACTCGCCACAGGTCTCAGGTTCGAATCCTGGGACATGCATAAAAATTCACCTCTTACTATCTCAACTGTTAACAAAAAAAAAAAAATGTTTCCTATGGAAATTAGGCTTTATAGGGAATTTAGTTATCACTTGGTAAATTGGTTAAAAACATGTAAAAGCAAGAAACAAGATGACTTGGGAAATAACATATGCTCATGGAATATAAGTCATATTTAGTAAGAAATCAAGTCATATTTTCCTACAGTAAATTATTTATGCTCCAACATTATGTGAAATGGCAAATCTACTTTATTTTGGGAACGTAAATGGATTAAAAACAATACCTTGAAGGCCTCTTTCCTTCACCCTCTAGCTAAGAGCAAGACAAATCTCAACTGCCAAGATGACATCTATCTCTCCTGGTTGGAAAGATAACCTCTTCCACACACTTTGAAACAAATCTCGATTGAATCCTGATCTTACATAGTCATCTAATACTTCCCCTTGTTTGAGGGGTTGGGAGGTTTCTCCCCCATACTCACTTTCACACACTTTGGGGTCTTCCAACGTAGTCAACCTGTTGACAATTCTGTTAGCTAGGGGCTCGTCGAAGGAGGTAAAATTACTACTTAGTAGCTCAATTTGGCCTTAGGTATTAGATACCAGGGAATCTGATTTGTTTCCACAATCGATTACAGGAGTTGGTTCTTCACTGTTGTCTTCAAAGTTAGGATCATGATCAGTGGGTAGCACACTCTCTCTCAAGGCTAGCAACAACCTCAGTCTACTTGATCCGTCTATTGCATCAGTGTGCTCACTTGGTGTGGGGAGCTCTTCATCTTTATTTTGCTACATGGCATTAAACTCAGTGCTGGCGAATTCAGGCTCCTCGGTGGGTGATTTAGCCACCGTCGACAGCCTTTCATCTTCGACTGTGAGTTCCGATGGAGACGACTCTGTCCATTTGTCTCTAGGCATTAATTGCAAGATCAGCTTTGTGTCAGATATGGTAGGTGTTGAAGCAGTAGGTGGGATTTGCAAATCTCGTGCATTTAATGCAATTGAGGCATCATTTGGAAATAAACCTTATTCTAATGTACATGCGAGAAAACAGTCTTTTCGAGGTGCACATCTCAAGAAGAGTATCCAGCATTGGTTTTCTCATTCCCCTCCTTTTTTGAATTCAATGCCTCCACGCATGGCATCCAATTCACTTTGTATGGCCAATAAGTTCTTTCCATTAAGTGATTCATTTGACAGTATCTTTGGTTGCTTGAATTATTTCGGAACTGGGAGTCGTAGAAATTAAATTGTTGCTCCGATTCACGACAAGGTGCATGATTTAAATTCTGACCATAGCTGGATTTAGGTTAGGCGTCGTAGGGTCAAATCAGCTCTCAACCTCTTCTGTACCAGTACTGAAAGATGTTTTAATTGTAGCTTGCGTAGGCATCATCGAAGTCGATGTAGGTTTAAAGGGGTCTATTTTCGATGCAAGTCTTCTACTCACTTTGTAGTAGTTTGTAAATTTAAAAAAAAAATCTCGCCTCTTCCCTAGTGACCTTTTAATACTCACTCCTTTGCGTTTCTAGCTACCTCCTCTTTGTCTTCAATGGTAGGCTTTTCTCTTCATAAACCCATTCTTATTTCGCCTTTCGACGAAAACATACAAGAATACTCAAGTTAATAATAATGTCTAGACTAGGAAGTTGTCGGGTGGAGAGACTATAGGTCAAGATGCTACTCAAGCTTTGGTCCCCTCTAGGTCTTCTGTTCGAGTCCTTCCTGTTGACGAGAAAGTCAGGTCTTCAAGTAGAAATCATGAAGGAATTCCAGTAGATTCTCTACAGCTACATTCTAACATTTCCTTCCATGGAAAGAGCAAGTATCCCAGCCCGTCTTTTTGTCTATCCCAACCATCTGTCTCCAACATTCCTATTGAGGCATCGAAGAGTAAAGATGTTCCTATTCCTAGTGACAAAGGTAGGGATTCTCTTAGCACTTCCTCCAACTTAAGGTCTATTAGCATCAAATTCAAAAAGACCAGAGTTATAGCTCTTCTAGCTGCAATCAATGACCTAGAAATGGAACTTTCTGGTATCGAGGATGTAACGCCCCTAATTTTCATAATAATTTAAAATAATTTAAATTACAGGAAATTAAAAGTTAAACAGAAAATCAACTATTAGGAATCTATGTGTACGACTACAAGACTCTAAACTATGTACACTATGCTAAAACCCATCTACATATATGCACCTACAACCCAAAACCACGAAGAAAGCGTGAGTGACACAAGTCACCCAGCACGTACCTCATGAAAACGACGGAAAAATAAAATTATAATTAATTTTCCTTTAAATTCATTTCACAAATTATTTTCTCTAAAACCACCAAAACTGGCCAACCAGGCCCAACAGGCCGAAACCATAGCAAACGCAACCCACACTGATTAAAACAGCATACAAGGCTCTACTAGCCCAAAACCACGAATAAGGCCCTCAATAGCCAAAATCACATACAGTGAGTCGGGAAGCCTGACGTCAGGAAATCAACTATGGTCTCAAGCAGTCATCGAGGTACACTACATTGTCACGACGTGCCACCCTGTGCAGGAGCCCTGTAGTCCCACGATTCTCCCACCTGGAGAACCCTCACAAAGCCAACTCCTCTGGGAAGGCAATCCTGTCTCTCAAGACACTACCAACTACGGGGTATGTATTCCACCCGCACTGGCCATCACAGGGTACGCCTCCTTACGGTGTCTTCCACATGATGCTCAGGAGGGAGTGTCATACCTCCACACTCGACAACACCCGAGCCTCAGTGCTCACAGGGAGAACAGGAGTATCATCCCTCCCCGTCATGTCACAAGATACCTCAGCCTGCAGACCACAATCATAGCCTTGAGACGGTAGTCAGGGAGTCTCATACCTCTAAGACCTGATGCCCTCAGCTTCAGGTATCTCGGCCCCCGACCTCAACCAAGGAGACACGTCCTACCACTCAAGAATGTCATCACATTCCCTGATACCGACGACATAATCCCACAATGTCTCAACCTGCACACAGAAAATCAGGAAAACCATTTTCCAAAACGGGTCAACCAACTCTTTCAAAACCATTTTATATAATTGGAAAACTCTTTCAAAAACCTCAACAAAACTGAACATCAGGTGTCTCACAAGACCACCATTGATGGCCCATGATCCCATCTCAAATGGCCAAAACAAACTAATCTGGAAAGCTAGTGCATTCAAATGCATTTTACAGAAAACCAGGAAATACCTGCAAAAAGCCCTGCCAACATGCGCATGTGGCCTACGCTTCTGGTCTGCGCCCTAGGCATTTTGTCTGAATGCAAATAAAGACTAGACCAAGGGCCAAAACAGCTGCTGGACTGGTGCATGTGGTCCACGCAATCGACCCGTGCCCCCAATTTTCTGTTAGAATTCAGACAGCCTATGACAGGGGACCCAAAATTTGCTTGAAGTGGGAACCAAGGGCGAGCCTACCAACAACCACCAAAAATTTCGAGTATAACATATGTGGTAGACCCTTGAGTTTACTCCAAATCCACACAAATAAAACCAAAATCCGTTCATCACACAATAAGATATAAATTCGCAACCACTAAGTGGTCAAAAAAGACCCAAACCACAACAACAACCATAAAAGCCATAAATTCCACAATAAATCACCATAAATTCCGAAACATTAAATTTAGTCTAGATTACATGCATTCTAGTTATTTTTATCATTTTACATGATTTCTACTCATTGGATTGGAGGTGCGTACCTGAAATGAGCTCTCTGGTGACCCAACTGCAATCTTTGGCCAACCTCAGCCACAATCGGCGATCCACGAGTTACCTGGAGCTCCGGCCACACCAATGCCCAACCACACGGGGGCCTTCGTGTCACTCACTCTCTCTCACTGAAACACGAAACAGAGGAGGTGGGAAAGGTGAGGGGGGGTGGGGAAAGAGGGGAATAGGGAAGTGGGGCGGGAATGGGGAGAGGTGGAGGAAGAGTGCGCCCAAGGAGGGAGGAGGAGAAGGAAGAAGTATAGGGGAGAAAGGTGGGGAATTGGGGGAGGGTGAGGTGTGGGGAAGCTACCAACAGCAACCTTTATATGTGCAGGAAGGAGTAGTTACACCCATGCTAAACCATCACCCATACACGCAGACCTGCACGCCCCCAGCTACCCACCAGCCACACTAGCACAACTCACCTGCCAGCTTCAAAGCATGAGCTAGCAGCAAGCCACACCAACCAGCCCCCAAACACAGGCCCCACACGGACCCACACACAGGCCCACAAGCACAGTGCCAACCATGTGGGGACGAGTATAGGAATACACAACCAAAAGCCACTCCACGAGGCCTAAGTCCAAAATCACAAAACACACAAACGAGCCTTGGAACAATAACATTCGTCTAAGGATAAATTCATTAAAAAATGTAAATAATTACAAAATGAATTAACGGGTGTTACAGAGGAGGACAGCTTGGTCGATGGAGCTATTCCAGTGATTTCAGAAGGGCATGTCTCTGATGTTGGCTGATCTACTCCTGTGAAGACCGCTGCTCAAGGTACAAACATTGCTTCTTCTTTATCGAGTTCTCCTATTGCTTGGAGGTTGGGGATTGATCCCCTTTCCTCTTCTAGAATTACTACTTCATCATTTAATTTTGGAGAATTTCTTCCCTATAATGATATTTTAGATGACATACTTAGATGAGATTTTTACTGTGATTTCATGGCCTTTTGTTCTAAAATAAGTATATCAATTAGTGTTACCTCTAAAGCTAAGCTGCTTCTAGATATAGTTAGGGCACAACATGATTTACCTGTGTCAAATTTAGATGTTGATTCAGGTTGTGCAGACCTTTGAGGGCTCTACATTGCTAACCTTTGTAGTTTTATATTACTCTTTTGTATATCTTCTTCATGATTATTATTACTTAGAACATTAAAGGTTTAGGTAGTAGGGCTAAAAGGAGGGAGCTTAGGAACCTCGTTCGACTGAATAAGGTTGATTTTCCTATCGTTCTTGAAACCAAAACTAAATTATTCTTTCCTAAAGGCTTACAGGAGGAATTCTAATGGATTGGGATGATTTTTCATCATCCCAATTGAATCTTTTTTAGAATTCCTTTTCACTCTCCATCAAATTCCAAAATATGATGGACTCTTTTGAATAATGGCTTATTGGAGTATATGACCCTTGTTTTGCTTTAGCTAAGGCACAATTTTTAAATGAACTTAGGCACATCTAGGCCCTTGTAGGGGATAATTGGGTTATTAGAAGGGATCAATCTTATCAAATTCTCCTACAAGAAATCCAATGGAGCCTATTATACCTCATAATGGCAAATTTCAATGACTCTGTCGCTAAAAACAACTTAGATCTATCCCCCAATAATTTTTCATTTACACGGATAAATTTCCAGTAGGAGAAAATTTTAGTTTAGCTTGATAGATTTTTTGTCTCTCCAAATTAGGAGTCACATTTTCCAACCACGATCTGTTCTGGTAAGGCCAGAATAGTTTTTGACCATATACCAATCTGTCTTAACACTAAACCGCCTAATTAGGACCCTTTTCCCTTCAGATTCTACAAATCTTGGCTTATGAAGAAAGGTTTTGATATTACATTTTGGGATTGTTGGACCCAAGCCATTCTTGATGTGGATCCCATTGCATGTTTATCTTACAAACATAAAGCTACTAAAGTTACTATTAAAAACTAGCTACTTTCTCATAAGGATACTTATCTTGTTAGACTTTCAGAGATTGAGACGTTGGTCCGTAATATTAATAGGCAAGCTAAATCTGGTTCGTTATTCCTAGCTTTGCAATAGTAGAAGCAAGAACTTAGAACTAAATATCTTCTTAATTTGAAGAATCAAGAAATTTATTGGAAGCTTAGGTTTCGAATTTAGTGGTTGAAGGAGGATAATCTTAATACATCATTCTTCCATAAAACTACTTGTGCTAAACATTGAAAGAATTCAATAACCTCTATTCTTATTAAGGGCATTCTATTTGAGTCTCTTCACATTATCAGGAATGCAATTGAAGATCATTTCTCAACTCTATTTAACAAACCCCCTCCCATACCCACTGTTATGCTTAATTGGGAGACTCTATGCCCTGATAAGATACTTAATGCTGAGTCCATTGAATGCCCTTTCACTGAATTAGAAGTTAAGAAAAGTGTTTTTTCATTGCTTGGTGACAAATCCCTTAGACTTGATGGATTCCCATTAAGTTTCTACCACTATTTTTGAAACTTGGTTAAGGAAGACTTTCTCCAAGCTTTCCATTATTTTTTCTTTTCTCAGGACATTGAGATTTTGAGATACATCAACTAAACCTTTATAATTCTGATTCCTAAGAAAACATATGCTAAATCTATCCAAGATTATCATTTAATTAGTCTCCTTAACAATAGTTATAAAATTATAGCTAAATGTCTAGCTACTTGTCTTTCACTTATAATGAATAGAATTATTAATGACTCCTAATGTGCCTTTTTAAAAGAAAGGACTATTAACGATTGTTTTCTTGTAGCCTAAGAAACCCTTTATCTCTTACATTCAACTAAATCCAAGGATGTGATTATAAAACTAGACTTTGAAAAAACTTATGATCATGTGAATTGGGAATTCTTGATTAACACTCTCACTGGCTTTGGCTTTTGGTCTAAATGGATTTGTTGGACCAAAATGTGCATATTTATGGCAAAGTTCTCAGTCCTAGTTAATAGATCTCCAAAAGTGTATTTTAGTGCTTCAAATGGATTTAGACAAGGGGACTCATTATCTCTCTTGTTATTCATTTTAATCACCTATGTCCTTAATAAAATGCTTTGTCTTGCTATGGATAATAATTTAATCAAAGTGATTAAATTTCCCCACAATTGTTCGAAAGTGTTCAATATTCAATATGCTGATGATACCCTTCTCTTTCTAGATCTAACTAAGGTTTGATAAACTTGAAAAGAATTCTCTGCTACTTCCAAGTAGTCTTAGAGTTAAAAATTAATTTCAATAAGTCTTCTCCTATAGGCATAGTGATCTCCTCCTCCGTAGCTTAGAGACTTAGTATCATTTTAATGTGTAGCTTGGTTCCTCTTTCCATAAATTATCTAGGACTACCACTTACTTTCAAAAAAGCCTCCTTCAATGATTGGGCAATGATTCTGGATAAATTGCAAACTTATCTTGACTCTTGGAAGAGTTGATACTTAACTTTGGGTGGTAGGCTTACTCTATTAAATTCTGTTTTGTCAGTCATTCCTACTTACTACCTATCTGTACTCCACTTTCCTGTTAGAGTAGAAAGGGAGATTGACAAAATCTAAAAGAAGTTTCTATAGATGTCTGCAGGGTTTATCATTTTGCTAGATGGTAAAATATTTGTAGAAGTAAAGAATAAGTTGGATTAGGGATACTTGATATTAGAAACTTTAACACTGCTCTTAAGTGTAGGCTACTATGGAATCTTTTGTCATAAAAAGAAAATACAAAATGGTGTGGTATACTTCAGAAATAATTTTCTAGCTACCATACCGAATACTTCTTCCAACCATATCTCTCCTTTATGGAAGGAGCTAAAGTCATGTTTCTTAATTGTTGATACTTCTAGTACTTTCTCAGTTTAGAATGGTCAATCCATTCTTTTTTGGGACAATAGGTGATTAGATTAATCATCATTAAAATCATTGTTCTCAGAGTTATACCACCTTGCTAAGCACAAAAAATGGTCTTTAGCTAGATGATGACAACCTTCCCTCATTTGGGAGTAGGACTTTTCAGGTCCAGTCCTGCTATACTCCTTTGACTATTATCACAGCTTGCTGATATTATTTCAGCCAGCAATTTTACTTCAGCTAGAGACTTTATCTTTTGGTCTATCACTAGTTCACAAGTATTCACTGTTAGGAGCTGCTACAATATCCTGAATGATGGAGGTCTGAGATCACCTTTTAAGAATACCATTTGGAAAATCACTACACCACTTAAGGTGAGGGTATTTTCATGATTGGCACTTAAGGATAATATCCTATCTAGAGCTAATCTGATTAAAAGGGATTTGCAGGAAGCATTCCATTGTAGTATTTGTGGTCATCAAGATGAAATTGTAATGCATACATTTTTACATTGCTTTATTTTTAGATTAATATGGAATTTTCTTTTAAGCGATGTAAATTCCTCTCTTTCCAACATTACTGTAAATTAGGTTTTTTCTTTGAAAAGATATTTAGTTGTCCAGGTTTGCAATTTAGGCTGGTATACTTTGCTTCTTGCGATTTTTTAGTGTCTATGGTTAAATCACAATGAAGTTTTTTTTCGTGGCAATAATCGAGGTATTAATTCAATATTTATGTAAATTTTGACACTAACTTCTTTTTGGTTAGATCATGGAACATCTAGACAAAGGACAACTGACTCAGTTGCTTCCTCTACTCTTAAATCATTGCAACTTAACAGGAATCTCCACAACAACTCATTAGGTCAAGCAAATATTTACTTGATACAACTCCCTAACGTGGATCAAGGCTTGCCTGTTGATCCAATTGTTGGGTGGGGCACATGGAATGACAATGCAAATTAGTAGAGATTGTGCTACATGGTTTATCTATTTGAGACGTCTTAGGCTATTTCTGTTTTTGTTGATAGATTACTATCTATTAATATTTTTTAATATCTTTTGGATATCACAAAATATGATGTATATTTTATTAATACTCTTTTGATATAAAACTTTATGTTTTTTTTAACGTGATGATAGATTTCATCATTAAGATTTAATAAAATGCCTCTTCCAGTAAGATCTCAACTTGTCTCTTGAGCACCTTCCCTATCTTTTAGCGATCATCAACTCCTTTCTCGCATCCGAAGAAATGGGCATTGTCCATTGGACTCTCACAAGCACCAAGCAATTCTCTATCAATAATTGCTATCATTTGATAAATGGTGGTGGCCTAAGATCCAAATTCGGGAAATGTATTTGAAAAGTTCATTCTCCGCCTAAGATCAAATTATTTGCTTGATCGGTAACTAAAAACAAGATATTAACTAGGAAAAATCTCCTCAGAGAAAGGGATGGATTACCCACACCATTGCGTGTTTTGTGGACAACAAGACCTCTTCTTGCATTGTCCCTTCACCTTGAATATTTGGAACATTTTTATATTAAACCCTTCCCAGTCTGTTACTTCAATAAGTTTAGATCAAATCTTCCATTTGAGACAAGTAAGTCGATTCCAACAAGATAAGAAGACTGTATAGAACTCATTAGTTGTTGCCGTTATATGGCTAACCCTTACGTAATAATTCTATATTTAGGAACTGTAGGAATAATACCTTAGCAATTTCCCAACAAATTATCTCTTTATCTGCTTTTTGGACAGATCACTCAGCACCAAAAGGAGGACTGAGAGGCGCTCCTTCCCCAAACTCGGCTAGCAACAGCATCAGGAACATTCAGGCAATTTGGGAAGGAAATGTAGTAGCAAATGCAAGCTCCTCAGTCAGACAGAATCACAGAACCTCATGGCAGATCTTGAAGCATTCAGTATTGAAGGGTAAAATGGTCATACCGTCGAATGGAGACATGAAAAGGAGGGAAGAGAAAGAAGTCACTTAGCTGCTAGCTGCTGCTGCATCAATGCTCGGACTGCCCTAAATCTCATCCCTTTTTGTCCATCTTTTTTGCAGAGCAAAAGGGAGGCAAGAACCCCTGGGTGTGTATGTATATATATACCAAAAATCAGTACAAGATCTGTACAAAGTCAACCTCCAGCGGCAAGCTTAGAGGACACCCTATACAAAAGGCACAAAAAACATACATAAAGGCCTTACAACAAGATAACCTCCAAAAGATATAGCAGCTCAATAGAATTTAAGCATGACCAACCTCCCAATAATGTCCCACAGCTGCTGCACTCCCCGCTCTGAGTGGTTGGGGTCAAAAAGGCTTGCATTACGCTCCCTCCAGAGGTAGTAAATGATAGCTGAGATCATAAAGAGTACCTTCTTTCTGTGAGATATAGGAGACAAGCCTATCGACCCTTGCAACACTTCAGCCACCGTATGCCGAGGGTCCACATAAAAGATAGTCGTTCCTTTAGCAAGTAGAGCCTGTGAGTAAGAGCATTCCCATAACAGGTGTGCTTGGTCTTCATAAGCATTGTAGCATAGAGGGCATCTCGAAGGAATGCAAAGTCCCAGGCAGTGCAATCTATCTTGGGTCTTCAACCGATTCCTCATAACGAGCTAGAGGATGAACGCATACCGTGGCATATGTCCTTGGAACCAGACAGCAGCCGCCCAGCTAACCGTAGGCATCTTGGTCCGAATAGCATGCCAAGCCGAAGAATTAGAGAAGTCCTTAACAAGGTCAGGCAGCCAGACAAGAGGATCACGCGCAATCAAAGGGCTAATAATAGGACGGACAACAACAATTCCTTGCCAGAACCATGAAGGCCATCTAGGTATAAGGGTCGACCACATAGAGCGGTTACAGAGATATTTCTCCCTAACCTAGTGCACCTAGGTAGCTCCACGTCCTGAGACTATCTGCCAAAAACACTTCATAATGCCAGCCTTGTTACTATCTGCATTGCGGTGAATACCCAGTCCCCCTCCTCCCAAGGTTGGCAACAGTTGGCCCAAGAAACCGAAGGGGTGCAAGCTTCCTTCCACATGAATCTATTGAACAGGCCCTCAATTTCCATAAAGACTACCTCTAGAAGTTGGAAAATAGAAAGCCAATATTGAACGGAAGAGCAAAGGACCGATTTGATCAGGGTGCACCTCCCTACCATTGCAAGGAACTTGCCCTTCCATCCATCAAGCTTGGCATGGAGCATCTCAAGTAAAGGAGCACATTGGTCCTTTGTAATACGCTTAGAGATCAGCGGGAGCCCAAGATAGGTTAAGGGAATGGATCCCTCATGAATACCTAGAACATTGGTGATTTGTTGAGAGTCAACCTTGGGCCCCACATAAACAACCGTACTCTTGGAGGGGTTTATGCGTAGCCCAGATAACCTAGTAAGATGGTCCAGTACATCCTTGATGCACTGAGCATTAGAGACCGAGGTAGACCCAAAAATCATCAGATCATCA
>JAMKQA010103854.1:0-15143 GCA_024699735.1 Posidonia australis | reverse complement strand
AATAGGAATCCTTACCCATCCTCTGGTTAGCAGACATCCAGCCTTCACATCTGCATCCCATGCATTCATCCTTTTGTGGTTTTCCTCGTCTTTCCCTTAAAAGACTAGGTGGCGACTCCTCCTTTTCTTTTTCTTTTATCCTATCATTGCGCCTTCGCCATCATGGCATGGTTGTGGTCTTCTCCCCCACCCCTCCCTCTGGGTCGGGCACGGTCACAGGAATAATGATGATGTTTTAACCAGTTACCAGCTAGTATTTATGATTTTGTTTTGAGCCTGAGAGGTATTGTGTTTTAGGGTGGATCTGGTCAGAAATGTGAATTTGAAAGTGTGATTTTGGGAAGAAATCCCAAGGATTGAAAAAAAGTATGTTGTGGAAAATGATTTCCAAATGTTTTAAAAGGAAATGAAAAATATGAGTTTCTAAAAAAGAATGTGATTTGGAACAAATTTCCAAATGTTTTGAAAGGAAAAGGAAGATGGCTTTTGAAAAGAGTATGAATTTGGGATTAAATTCCCAAGTGATTTCAAATAAAAAGAAAAGGGAATGATATTTTAAAAGAAAAAGAGGATTTTCAAGAGAAAAACCAAACTTTGAAATTAAAAAGTTGAGTTTTATAGTTTTCCTGAGATTTTGTGGTTTGTGTGTTTGGGGGCGCGTACTGGGTGACTTCGATGTCACTCACACGTGCTTGTTTGATTTTTAGGTGTAGTTTGGTGCAGTCGAGTTCCAATGCGGGAGTCGGAGCTTCTAGCCATACATTGAGGTCTTGAAAATGAGCCTTAGTTACAGTTAATTAACGTTTCTGTAATTAGCGTAATTATGCTTATGATACTGTGGTTTGGTAGCGTGCCCGGGATCGGGGCGTTACAGGTCTGATTGGAGTTTACCTGAGCTGGCAGTGATAAAGGTTGTCGGAGCTCGTTGGAGATGGCCTGAAGCTTGAATTCTTCTCCTCTGATCTGAGAC
Organism: Posidonia australis; assembly: GCA_024699735.1. Taxonomy (NCBI): domain Eukaryota; kingdom Viridiplantae; phylum Streptophyta; class Magnoliopsida; order Alismatales; family Posidoniaceae; genus Posidonia; species Posidonia australis. The sequence continues at coordinate 14,173 of JAMKQA010103854.1, read as the reverse complement.
CCCTTTGGTTGCTCTGGTTGAGAGAAAACACCTTGGTGGCTCTCTTCTCAATTTTCCTAAGTTTTTTCTTTCCTTTCCTTCCCCCATTTTCTCTTGCAAATGGGGGGTATTTATAGGCTTGCAATGGCTAGGTAGGTTGTTATAAGTTGTTATGGTTAGTTAGAGGTTGTTATGGTAGCGTGGGAAGTAGCTAGGGTTGTTAAGGTAGAATGGGAAGTAGTTAGAGTTGTTATGGTGGAATGGGAAGTAGTTAGGGTTGTTATAGTGGAGTGGAAGTTGTTATAGGTTGTTAAGGTTTTGGATTAGGATTAGGGGTTTGATTTAGGGTTTTGAATTAATTCTAGGGTCTTGGATTAATTCTAGGGTTTTAGATTAGGTTTTGGATTTGGTTAGGGCTTTGAATTAATCCTAGGGTTTTGGATTAGGTTTTGAATTAGGTTTAGGGTTTTGAATTAATTCTAGGGTTTTGGATTAATTTTGGATTAGGTATAGGGTTTTGAATTAATTCCAGGGTTTTGGATTAGGTTTTGGATTTTGTTTAGGGTTTTGAATTAATCCTAGGGTTTTGGATTAGGTTTTGAATTAGGTTTAGGGTTTTGAATTAATTCTAAGGTTTTGGATTAATTTTGGATTAGGTTTAGGGTTTTGAATTAATTCTAGGGTTTTGGATTAGGTTTGGATTTTGAATTTGATTTAGGTTTGTTTTAGGGTTTTGAAATAGGATTAGGGTTTTGAATTAATTCTAGGGTTTTTGATCAGGTTTTGGATTTCATGTTAGGGTTTTGGATTAGGTTTTGGATTTTGAATTTGATTTAGGTTAGTTTTAGAGTTTTGAATTAGGATTAGGGTTTTGGATTAGGGCTTAGGCTAGTTTTGTGGATGAAATTAGGTTAGGATGTCGAGTTGGTTTTGGGGAAAAGTGATAGAGAGCCCAGCAACCAAAAGTCCATTCCAGAGAAGACTACCTTCAAACCTGCAAAATTGAGGTGTCTATAGAGAGCATATGATTACACTCAGTGATAATAGTAGTGAATACCTATCTCCATCCTCTATAGCAGCCTAAAAACCTCCTATAACACCTCTCCTTCCAGATATGCCAACATATATAACCTAAAAGAATATCCAACAGTGTATGCGTACAAGAGGATCCCTTGGCCAACTTGTGCCAAGATGAAATGGTTGAAGCAATAACATCCTATAATCTCACATGCAAAATAGTACTTAAATAACACTAAACCTACTTGCCGAAGTCTTCATGTAAAATAAGATGATCCATAGTCTTTGCGACTTGAGCTCTCTCAATTCTATTAGTGTCTTGTGATAAAGAGGCTTTGAAACAGCATCAAATCTTGAAACTAGATCAATCGAGAACTCTACTTCCTTGTGAGATAGCATGCCAGTCCACTTGTCAAGAAACACATCGGGATATTCGACACCACAGAAATTTTCATGCATGTTACTCCTATGTCTTTGTAAGCTTCCAAGAGGTGCACATCCCATAAGTCTTCTCCATTTTGCATAAAAATTATATGGTTGTCTTCCTTGTAGTGTTTTGAACATGATGGATCATGTTTCATGATTTTTTGGTCGAATATTGGATTTTTAGTAGGTGTTATTTAATTTTTCTTTATACTATTCATTCGAGACTTTTATAGTGGATTTTGTGATTTTCAAGGCATGAAATCTTGTGATTTTGGTGCCAAGTAATAGCATGCTTGATCTTCTTCATTTTGGTATATCATTTTCTAAGTTTGTTTTAGTGTGGTAAAGGATTGAGATTTTGTGTTTGTTGGATTCCTCTATGTGTACGCTGTCTGGTTTGAGATGCAAGGGAAGTCCCGTGGGTTACTCGTGCGGGTTGGTCCTGTGGGTACATTGTGCAGGTATGGCCCGCATTTTGGGGGCCATTTCAAACCCATATTTTTGCTATTTTGGTGGCTTAGTTTGGTGTTTTAATTACTGTAAAATGGTAGTGCTACTTTATAAATATTCTAGTGAAATATAAATAGTTTTGAAAATGATTTCTGAAAAATGTGGTAATGTTTTAAAAAGGATTTTCCATGATTTTCGGTGGTAGGCCAAGATACTGGAGGAACATGTTGCTTGGACCAGGGAATGTGACGACATTCTCAGGTGGTTGAGCATGTCACCTAGGTTGAGGTTAGATACCAAGAGGTTGTAGGTAAGTGTTAGTCAGATTTTAGAAGTATGATACTCTTAGATTGTTGTCCACGAGGTTGAGGCTAAGGTCTGTTAGTTGAGATGTTGTCTGGACCGATAGTTATGATATTCTGATTGCTTCAGGTACTGAAACTCAGGATACCATCTAGACCTAGAGATATGACATTTCGGTTGCTTCGGGTATTGTAGTGTGGATGTCGAAAGGGCGTATCTTGCAGGTGTGTAGCTAGTACGGGTAGTGCACGTGCCCCATTTCTAGTGACGTCCTAAGAGAGGATGGCTTACCTAAGAGTAGGGTGAGCAAACTTTCTTGATATCTGGTTAGCCTTTAGAGGGTCCTTCAAGCGGAAGGAATTCGTGACAGACATGCTTCTTATTGGGTGACTTGTCTGTAGCAGTGCAGTATATTTCGCTGGCTGCTTATGGCCAAAGTTGGTTGCATGATGTCGAGTAACACAATTCAAGGTATTTTTTGGTGTTTTTGCCTTTGTGGCGTCACAATTTTCTACAGGTTTTAGCTAGTGGAGCTCAATTTGTAGTGTTGGTGCTTTTTGGTGCTAATGGTGTTTTTAAAGAAAATAAAATGGTTTTGGAAATTATTTTAAAATTCAATTTGACTTTAATCAAAGGTTTTCTTTCAGTTTCATGTGGTTTTTGTGAGGTGTGTTAGGTGACTTTCTGGTCAGTCATGTGTGGTTTTAGTTGCAGGTATCGATAAGTAATGGTGCTTAGCTTTAGTGCACATGTAGACGGAGTCACCTAGCTGTTCATTACAAGTTCTTAGTAGTTAGATGCTTTAATTATTCTATAAATTGAGCATTTAATTATGTTTGATTTATTTAGGCTTAGGAATCTTGGGTGTAGCGACATGGGTCATTACACTAGGCATTGGAAGCTATAGATCACACTCTAGACTAACATCCTGTATACATCGTGAAGTACCTCAAGAAGTGGTGGCTAGTTTTGTCTCTTAGGTCTTCTGTAACATTGTGGTGGAGGGACATTGTTGTAACTCCTATACTCTTGTTGTTGCCCTTTGTACTGATTGCCTTGTTGTCCTTGTTGAGCATATGTCATGTAACACAGAGGTTACTGATATTGACGTTTCTAAGGTTGCTATTGTGAAAATTGCTATAGTTGTTAAACCTGGCACTGCCCCTGTTGGTATTGCTACAAGTGTTGTGCCGACTGAACCTGGTACTGAATCGGTTGACCTTGGTACTAAACCGACTAACTTTGGTATTGAACTGGCTGCCTTTGATATTGAATTGGTTGATCTTGGTATGCCCCTGGTGTTAAACTTGATAATCAGGTTGGTATTGGTGATTTTTCTGTCCTTGCTGAGTTGAGACTTGTGCCACATTACCAATGATACCTTCGACTATGTATCCTTAGGTTTTCTTCTTGCCCCTCCCTTCAAGCTCCAAGAACGGTAAATTATCCTTATTGTGGAGTACCTTTGTAGTACGTTTGTATAGTTGGAGGTATGTATGAAAGTTGCTAACCAACAATCCTACTCTAAGTGCTCCTATAGTGTTCCAGGTAATGATCTCAATTGCTTGACTTTCGGAGATGTAACATTCAGATCTGGTAGCCATGTCCTTCCATCTGTTAGCAAAAGTGACACAATCCTCATCAAGCTTCATCCTTTCCATAGTGAGATCTCTTATTGTAGGCTTGTGCAGTATGCAATGGTTATATTAGTTCAAGAACTTCTCCTTCACAATTTTGAAGTCATGGAGGTCATGTGCTGTGAGGGTGTTAAGCTATTTTAGCACTTTCCCTTCTTGTGTTTTAAAGAAAAGGTAGATGGTGAGCCCATAGCCATATCTATAGGGTAGAGCATTCATAGTAAATGTGGCTAAATGGTTTCTTAGATCATCAACCCCATCAAATTTTCGCATCTTTGGCAACTTGAATTCAAGCGGTAGACTAAAATGTGGGAATTTAGAAGTATCAAAGCTAGTTGACGCCTTAGATGTGACTCTCACTTCTGCAAGTGCCTCTAAAATCATCCTTTTGATATCTAGACTTGGAATAACCTGTTGCCCTTAGACTTGGTACCCTTGAGTTTGTTGATATTGCTGTTGTTGAGGGTCGTTGCATTGTAGAGAGATTAGTGAGGGTTGAGTCAATATATAGCATGGTTGCATGGCTAAAGGTGATGGTTGCGATTGGATTATCCCCTAGTATTATTGCCTGCATACCTATGAAGTCGACGACGTCTATTGTGTGGGAGCAAAGCCTTGTTGTACCAAGAAGTGCTGTGGAATGAAGCTTGACGTTGATTGTGTTGTTTATTGGATAGAAGGGTAGTCCGGAACTAAAGGATATTGTATAGTGTATTGTGTTGATGGGCCTTGTATTGAGAAATTCACCGTAAGGCTTGGTGGCATAGTGTAGGTATGCCCTAGAGTTTGTGGTGTTGATGTAGCTAACCAACCTTGATGGGAACTTAAGAAAGGGGGCCAATGCATGAATGGAATTAGTGGACTTTCAGTTATCCCTAAGGGGTTATATTGTGCCATGAATTGAAGGGCTTGATTAGTTGCTTCCATGGGAAGTTGATGTGAATTAACCGACATTAGTAGTGCTGCTTGAGAAATTGCCCTTGGAAGCATATATTCAAATGAGGTACTCTACAGTTGGGAATAGTTTACTTCTCCCTCTCATTCAATTTGCTCTTCATAAGGTTGACCTCCACTGTGATTTGGAGACGAAACTATAGGAGTAACGTCATTGAAAGAATAGTCGTATGATATTGACACATGGGGAAATTTTCGACGAGCCCTTTGTTACTTGAAGGTTGGAGTGTCTAGCTCTTCGATGGAGTGAGAAGTCTCAGTGTTGAACAGGAACTTGTCTTGGTGCATAGCACTATTCGCTTGAGCCAAAGATGTTGTGAGGATCATGTTTGACATGGTCTCCAAGTTGGAAGGATTGGCGCATGTAGACACAATGGTTTTGCAGGTACTTGTCAGCAGTTTCCACTAGAGAGGCATGCTACGGTTGTGGCGTGCTCAGTCAATTCCCCCAAAGCCTACAAAACATTCCAAGACCACCTACACCCTAAAATCTTCATTTACCACCATCCATAACTCCTATGTGGCCCTAAGAGATCAAGGAGTAGGCCTAAAATCTGGTAGGCTGACTCATCACTGGGTCAAGCGTGATTCCAAAGTGAGACTAAAAGGCGTGTTTTACTAGCTGATTCACTAAGCATATATTCTTAGTCGAATATTTGACGTGCTAAGCTGGCGAACTTTCCTAATTCAGATTAATTCTAATGGCAGGATTTAGTGGGCATTTCACGTAATGGACCACCAAATTTTCTGTTATTATTGGACCACACAGATCTAAGTATGCTCCTGAATTCAAAGGACCATCATACCCTTATTCTAACACCTAAATACCAATCCAACCCCTTTACATCAATCCCAGCCTTCCATTTTAAGTCTATTAAGCATCAACAACCTTAATTCGACACCAACTCTTATATAATGACCTAGATAGCTAACGAGAAACCTCTCTAGTTCTCTGGACTCTCTTTGTCTTGCTGGAGCTCTCCCTTGGTCTCTCAGCCTCTCTTGCTCTTGCTTTTAGTGTCCCTGCATCCTTGCATATCCATTTAAGCACCCATTTGCCACTACATCCAAAATTCTAGAGCAACCAGAGAATTTCCCTGCCTTCTCTGAGCAAACATCCACTCTACCACCTTCCACACACATCCCAAAGAGTGTGTGAACATCCATCATGACTTGAGCACCATTTAGTTGTCGTCGACTACGTCATAGCCCGATCACTGTCGAATCAAACCAGAGGGGAGTTGCATCGAGCCTCATCTGAGCCGAGCACATCCAAATTTTGCAGGTAAACCTGCCTACCTCTGATATAGCCTAGTAGATACATAACTTCCCCTCTTGTTTGTCCATTTTAGTTTTCTACATTACTTTGTTGGAGTTCTGTTTTCCATTCGCCACATTGCATACATCTACGACAAGCTCGGTGCTTCGGGTGAGGCCTGTGGCCGTTGAACTCGAACTGTGCTCGTCGCCATATTTGCCTCCTTATCCATTCTCACCGTGATGCTGTCTCGATCCTTTCTGGTTTGCATGGTTGGTTGACTGTCTTCTTCGTGACGGGTGAGGATCTAGACAACTGAGCTGAGTGTAGTGAGGCCATGATTTCATTTTATCATCTTGCATTGCATCCCTGTAGCCTGTCGTGATCGTCCCTTTCCCCTTCTTCGCTTCACTGCCACCAAATAGATTTTGTTGGCCTTGCCATGGCTAGAGAACCCATTACAGTTTAGCGAAGTGCGAGTCGGATGGGGGGAATGATCCAGAGCATCCCATTGTGTTTTTATTGATCCATATTGCTCTTTGTAACATGTTTTTACTTAGCCGACATTTGTTTTGTTTTTATCATTGATATATTGCAGCAATTCGGGTAGTGAAGTTGCTGTCTGTAACTGAGAAATATCTAGCGCGACTTCTAGGCGGATGAACAAAGCATGATTGTCCAGTGTTATGATACTGCACGATCATCCTGTGCGAGGAGGCGATGTGGAATCTAGGTTAAACTTGTGCAACAGAGCTTCTTCTGATCTTTCTAATTGATTCTCTTCTAGTTTTCTTGCCTCTAATTTAATTCATATGCACGTTTTCTATATCATGGCATGACATCAAGCATACATTGCTTATAGGTATACATTATTTGGCATTCAAATGGCCACATTGACTACATTTGTGAGTGGACTTAGCCAAGTAAGATCGATTCTCGGGTGTATGGGAGTGTCTAATACCTCACCCATGTGTAACAGGAGTCCTTACCCTTTCTTTAACGTGTAATGACCAATGTCGCATTCATTGGCACGGATTTCAACATTTTGCATTTCTCATGTCATTTTATCATGTTTTCTCTTTTTTTTTCCCTTGTCTCCTGATTTCAATAGACTAGGTGGTGACTCCATTTTAATTTCCTTATCCTCTATTTTGCTCTATTTTGGGTGTTTTCAAGTCGAGTGTCCTTTCTCAAATTCATATCTTCGTCGTGACTGTATCGGTTCACGAGTTTGATTTTTGTACCCAACTCGTGAGTCAGTTCCACCGGCATGGTCATAGAAACTGACAACTCTGTTGGAGATGAAGACTAGCTTTTGTTTTGGATTTCCCGTTCGCTTTGACTTTTCGCTTGCTTGTTTACTTGCCTTATTTTGCCTTGCTTGCTCTTATTAGCTTTACTTTAGTTTTTGCTTGATTCTATATTACATGCCTTTTACTTGGTCGTTGCTTTCTCTTACACACTTGCCATGCCACCACACTTACACATATCTTGATACTAGCTTTTTGATGTGATGAATGTCTTGGTTTTCACTATCATGTCAACACAGCACATGCACAATCCATGATCATGTCTTTTGTTTGTTGTATTCTTACTTGTGTGTTTCGATTCGATGCTTGTTTCCCTTTTTGTACCTTGCCATGCTAAGAGAGTAGAAATGTGTTTGCCTCTCCTCCTAGCTAATGTAAAAAACACATATACACAGAAAACAAGTAATAAGGCGCAACTAGAGAAAAATCCGCACCTTTCCCTTTGGCTTAATAAAATGCAAGTAAAACACACAAAGCATACTCACATGATTGATCATATAGGAGCATACTTCCTCTCCTCTCCAGAGTCCACCTACTCAGTCTGAGAAGGATAATTTTGGTCACCCGTTCTATAACTTTGGTGTGGGACGTATTGCCATTTTGTCTCCCTTGTCTGGGGTTGTATCTGTGTTAGTAAAAGGTATAGCTCCGTGCTACTACAGGAGTTGTGGCCACCAATGCACCACTCGTTCCTTGCCTGTGCTTTGTCCAAGATTTATACTGAGAACCTTATTTTCTGTCTTGAGTCAAAGACTCGTATACCCTTGAGAGAGTTCGGAGTAGCTAACTTACTAGGACACACTTAGCTGGTGAGAGAGCGCATTTTAGTTACATTCATGTGCACATGTGCCATTTATGCCACCATAATAACATTTGCATTGTGTTCTTTCATTTTTTCCCTTGGGTTTTGACACTCGTTGTTGCCTTTCTGCAGGTCAGTGTGCGAGTTTCTTAGCCTGATCTGATGTGATCTATTTACTGATCTCTCCTTTGTAGCATTTTCTTGACCATCTTTTCCTGAGTTATTCATCATTTCTGACGATAGTTCATTATAGGTTTCGTCCTCCTGCTTACTATCGCAGTCTCATTCATACTCACTCACAGTCAACCATGGCCCAATGCGTCAGCGAGTCTCATCCTTCTGTTGCTCCAAACGGGATCACTGTCTCAATCCCTCCTTCCCTTGTTTTGACTTCAGTTGCCTCTTCCTTGCCTCATGAAAACACTTCTTGGTCCATGGAGTTTCTTATTCTCAAGTTTTGGGACACTGGGAGACTTTGATAGGTTTGGAGCCTATCACCAACTAAGTCACGGTGACCGCCATGCGAGCCCAAGAGATGCTGGTATCCTTTCCACTTTAGGGCTCAATTGCTTCTAACTTTTAGCTTGCTGCAACTTCTTTGATGGGTTTTCTGCTTGTCGAATAGTTTGGTTTCTAGCCCTCCTTTGCATCTATCCCACTCTCAATCCTGACTCTCGACACTACTACCAATGGGTCTCCAACCATGTAGGCCCAACATCTCCTAGCCCACACATAGAATCTGCAGGGCATGACCCTCTCGTTGGACCCTGCTTTGGTATTATCCTTCTTGTCAATTTTCGAAGTCCCTTTGCAACCTGCTCCTGTGTTTTAGGCTATACCCATTACACCTCCACTGTTGCCATTGCCATAGCTTCTCACTACGTCAGTGACGGGGTCATTGACTCTGTCACCTGTACCTTCACTGCATTACCCACAACATGCTACTCTATCTTCTAGTGGCCAACCTTTCGGACTGGCTGGAACGCAATGCCCCATGAGTTCATTTCCTGGAGTTGTACTAGTGCAATAGGTGCTGCTCTTGCACTCATTATCACACCTAACACTGCATACCACCTATCCTTCTTCCTTGCATTTGACACATGTTCCTACATTCATACCACAACACTCCACACCCATGCACGAGTACGTCGACCATCATGCCATGGCACCAGGTGGTGAGATGGTGAATTTGAAGGAGCACCTTGGTGTGACCCATATGATATATGTCAAACCCACCCCAACTACACCATCCTCGATAGTAGTGACCTCGAAAGCTCTTCTCACAACAATGAGCGATTTGGAAAGAGCACTATGTGTAGTGCAGGGCGGGGAACACTAGCCTTACCACTTCTGGGATTTCTACTACTTTGCAAAGGCTATGTTCCCATCGAATTTTCACATCCTGGATTTCAAAAAGTACAACGGTAAAGGCTGCCTCTCTCCTAATTGAGGGCGTATTACGGAGACCTCGCTCAGCTCCAGGCTGACGAGAGACTGCTCATTCACCTACTCAAAAAGGGTCTCACCTGTCCTATTTGAATTGGTTTACCTCTTTTGACATGGCCACGATTAAGATTTGGATTGACTTCAGCTATGCATTCCTGGAATAATACTCCTTCAACTTGGACATGGTCTTGAAGTGCAAGAACTTGATCACAACCAAACAGAAGCTCCATGAGCCATTTGGTGAGTACATCAGGCACTGACGTGTCCTAGTTTTGTAAGTCCATGATAGACCCTCAAATGAGGAATCTATCGAAATGAGAAGCATAGCCAGCCACCAGGGCTCCGTTGAGCATTTGGCCCATCACAACTTTTGCATCCTTGATTCGAGCTGGTGCTCGTATGGAGAGCTTGCTGTGTAGTGGTAGTTTCCCTACACTCACCACATTCGTGAAGCAGGCTACCACCTCTAGCTATAGTACCGACACTAGCAACAACAACAACAATGGTTCCAACGCCAACTACTTAAGAACGTTGTCGCATACAATGGATCTCCCGTTGTGCCTGTTAATGTGGTGAGTCCGCTAGCTCAGAATCAAGTAGTATATGCACTAGATCCTGGGACACCTTGCACTCTACAAATCACAACCACTACCAAACCAGTGTATCTCGTAGCACTAGTAAGGTAAGGACAACACTAAGGGTAGAGATGGCCTTGTCACCTAGAGCGAGATTGTACTCCTTTAGTCAAGCCTTTGAGTACTGTCCTCCTAATGGTTGTGTCACTCTTAAAGCTTGTGGAAGTTCGCCCACTGCCTAACCCTCTTTTATCGTGGTACAAGGTGAACTTATATTGCAATTATCATCAAGTCGTAGGACATTCCACTAATAACTGTTTCACATTGCAAAATGCTATTCAAGATCTAATTGACTAGAAGGTCATCATAATAAATACTCAGGAGGCAGAGTCAGTACCAGCACCAACATCTGCACACCCTAGTGTAGTTAGCCAGCGCTTGCCTAAGTATTCGAGTTTGGGAACTCTAGGGACTTTAGAAATTCATTCTCTTTTTCCTACTAGGTCTGTTGCTTCTCCAATAGACCCTTCTATTTTGATTCAGGATATTTTTACTCCTTTTCCACATCAGCTCTATTCGTCTTTCCTAGAAGGTTCAAGTTTGATAATTAATATTATCCAATTGACTGTCTAGATGGGGCGCACGGTCACACAGCCCACCATGCAATCTCCATCACCACTAGTTTGCCTACTAGCAAAGCCAAAGCTAGAATCTGCCCAGTCCACACCACAACTACATCCTCCACTAGTATCCTCAACCATTCCATCCGTGGCCCAACTAGAATTGGAGGCTCATACCCCCATGGTCATTAATATGACCTGTGATACTCATCACGTACCTTACAGTTATGTCACAGAAATGTACGTGAAGGTCACGAGATCAGGTATGTGTATAAGCCTTCAACCCTAGCACCCAAACCTAGTTGCCCAATGCTTGTGCCACTACAGCAAGAAAGCCAATCCCCCAACCCATCTTCAGAGGAGGCGCTTGCCAAATCCACCACAACCACTACTAGCTAGAAAGAACATCCCACAGTAGATATAACTTCTCATTTAAAGAAGGTCAAGGCTGATATTTCAATCTACGACCTAATTCACACATTTACGGAACATAGAGAAGCTTCCCTTAGGATCTTTCAGGTAGCCCATGTTTCCCCTACCATAGAACCTGCGGCCGTGGAGAGCATGGTGAGTATGATCGTAACGCCACAAGTCATCTCCTTTTCTATTCAGGAGCTGCCTCTAGTGGGGACCAATCACAACTAGCTCTTATTCATCACTATGCAGTACCATAGTTTTCGCATCCCTCTCATATTAGTAGATAATGGCACAAGCTTAAATATCTGTCCCTTGCAAATCACAAGCAAAATTAATTCATATCTGAGGACATTACGCCAGTAGTGAAGGGAATGATGACCTTTGACAATACTCACCATGATACTTTGGGTATTCCGATTATTTCCTTGGTGATCGGTCTGATTTAGTTTGATGTAGAATTTTACATTGTCGAACTTGAGCTATCCTTTAATCTCCTGCTTGGACGCCCTTGGCTACACAAGCATCAGGTTATCCCCTTGACCCTTTATTGTATGATAAAGTTTTGCTGGAGCAATGACGTTGTTGTTGTCATGACAGAAAACTTCGAGAAGGAAAGGGTCGAGGCTATCTCATTTGTTTTCCCTCAAACTGTCTACGTCGAGCCCAAGCCTTTAGATGTGCTTTATCGTGTTAATTAGTTTGAGCCAATTAATTTCATTCCTACCCTCAAGCGTGCCGGTCACCTGACTGCTCACAACAATCCTTTTGTGATGGTCGAGAACCTTTGTCGCTGATGGAGGTATCAAACGGGAGCACCTCTTGGGGAGTACGACCAAGGAATCACCAAGCCCATCGTTACAAAGGAAAGGAGGGAATTCGAAGGACTCGAATATGAATGGTGGTCTCAAGATGGATTCCAGTGCACACGTAAGTTAAAGAAACTTTTTATCCCTCAAAATATGTCTAACATTGTTGTGCAGGTATCTTGGACTCCAACTAGAGTCACGTCACCATAGAAATAGTACAGCGACAGCATGAGTTAGTCAAGAGCAAGAGTGGGTTTGCATAGAAGATTACTACTCAGAAGAAGCCCACTCAGATATAGAAAGCATGGAGAAGGCAAGCAGAAAGGTTTAGAGGTCTCAGGCCTTGACAAGGTCAGTAAGATTAGCACTACCGTCCATAGACTCAGCAACAGTTTACACTGCAATTCCAACTTCAGGATTAACAATGACAGTTCCATTTGCAGTTGCACTAGCTTCTCAATCAACCATCACAACAACTTCCAATCAGTTAGCAACCCCAACAACACTACCCGTCGGTCCACTCGTGGGTTCAACAGCTTCAACACAATAGTTAGCTTTATTGAAAACTGAGTCAGTTATGTTAGCCGTTCCCACAGTTCTACCTGCATCACTGACAGTGTCACCGACACCTCTGGCACATCCTCCATCCATCTCAACAAGTCTAGTCTCATCATCACTCCATGTAGCACCATTTGTAAATCCACCACTTATGTCACCAAACGACATAGCAATGAGCACAATCATCTGACCATCAGTCCAGCCAATACACTTGGCAATCGCATCTGCTCTCCCTCTAATCCAGTGGGCAACCTCTCCAGGACTTGTTTCACAAATTCTAGTATAGTTAATGGTTTGAAGCATCACCCAAGGCAAGGAAGTTGCTGAGCGTGAGATGTAAGAATGTGACACTTGGGCCTGATTATCTATTTTAATTGTAAACCTTGTAATTAATTGTAATATTGTATAAATGGTTTATTAATGGATAATCTATTGTTTCTTGTGAGTGCGAGGGTTTGGTTGGCTTTCTGTGCACCTACTTGTGTTATGGGACCAATGTGGAGTTCGGTTTGATGATGCATAGTTGCCTCGATTTGTGTGCCCGTTCTTTTCTCTTTTCTTCCTTTACTTTTTTTTCTCTCTCACAAGCTTTCCCCATCCCCATCCTCTTCTTCTTCCTCCACCAGACCCGTGCCACCACAGACGACAGCCCGTGTTTCCCCGTCCCTTCTGACGCGATGGGAGGCCGACGCAACGCGAGAAAAGGAGGAGATAAAATGGGGGGGGAGGAATGGAAAGGAAGACAGTTGTGAGAGAAAAGAGGGAAAGGAAGAACGGTGTGCGAGTGGAAGGGTGGTTGTCCTCGTGGTCCATCGGTGGGGAGAAGCTTCGTCGGGGCAAGAGAGGTTCATCGGAGTGCGGGGGAGGTCATTGGAGTGCCGCTTGAGGTACGCGACCCCCTTTTTCTCCCTCCATTTTGCGTTTACAGCATAATGTGTTAAATGCATGAAAAATGAGAATAAATGCATGTAAAATCATAGAAAATTGGTAGAATGAATGAAAATGTGATGGATAGCATGAACATGTAGATATCATGCGGTTAGGGTGGAATTTGGTGAATTTATGCGGATTTTAGGGATGCATGCTACAGTAGTCGTAAATGAGCTTCACTCCTTTGTGATTTTCGTGTGGATTGTATGATGAATGGATTCATGAATGGTTTGAGGGGTTTTGAAGTAGACTCAAGGGTCTACACTTCGTGATTTATCCATGATTTATGGTGTATGTTTGAGGGGTCCGTCGGAGGCTCCCATTTCCGACGAAATGTGTAGGCCAAAATAGGAGACGTGTTCTGGACACGAGCAATTCGGCATGCTGAATTGGATTCATGTAGGTCATAAACCAGAAAAATATGGGTAAGGATCCCTGTTACGCACGAGGAAGGTATTAGGTACCCTCGTGCGCCCGATAAATTAGTCTTCTATTGGTTTCTCTTTTGCTTATGAAATGTCGGCTTTTCAGCCTTTGTTGTACGCCCGAGGGCGATATGCCATGCCATGCTAATGTGTGGAGTCTAAAAATGGGTGCATGATGTGTAGGGGTGTGTCCTAATGCTCAGAAATATCGCTCTTATATCGGGTCAAGGGTCGATGCAAAGATATTGCATAAATAAGAT
>JAMKQA010103853.1:0-19947 GCA_024699735.1 Posidonia australis | reverse complement strand
GTAACAGGAATCCTTACCCATCCTCTGGTTAGCAGACATCCAGCCTTCCTATCTGCATCTCATGCATGCATTCATCCTTTTGTGGTTTTCCTCGTCTTTCCCTTAAAAGACTAGGTGGCGACTCCATTTTCTTTTTCTCTTTTATCCTTACGCCTTCGCCATCGATTGGCATGGCTGTAGTCTCCTCCCTACCGCTCCTCCTCTCCGGGTCAGGCACGCGCGGTCATAGTACCCAAAGCTAAGTATTTTTGCATTAATATATATTACTTTACCATTTAAAAAAAATGAATTATTGAACGACTATAAGGTATAATTAGTATAATAAGGTTAAATAATTTTAAGTCAATAACCATAAATAGTAATTTAGTTTAGTAAGGTTAAATAATTACTAGTATAATAAAGTTAAATCTATTAAATAATGTTAAATAATTACTAATTTATTAACATATACTTAATAGATAGTCGTGTACTATATATACGATAAGTAACGTGTACTTGTTGGATTTGTCACATTAGATACAAAAATGACTCGTTTAATAATGTGTACTTAACATATAGTAAACATGTGTACTATATTTATAATTAAGTGTCATGTACTTATTATATTTGTGTTGCGTTATCATATCGTATCTGTATCACATTATTGTGTCGTGTCAGAAATTTACGGATCTTGTCAACTAAGAGTATGTCCTTTCACTAGCCAAACATAACCAAATAACTTTACATGTATATAACCTCATAAATATTTTGAATCGTTTATTGTAAATATCACAGTTTTGTGTGACGAATTATATAGATATACCTTAAAATTGGTAGTAAATCATATACTAACTCAATATTGTGTTTGCAAATCATATATTTGCACTATTATAGATAAATTATGATGATAAGCATGCATATAATTATCTAGAGGCTTAAATGATTAAATCAAATGCTACTTGTAATTGTTTTCTAAAATATACTATTTTTTTTTATTTACACAAATTAATTGCTTTTAGATGTTAAATGTCATTAACGTAATTTTATTTTAACACATAAATGCAAAAGGTTTGTATATTACATTAAAAATTTATATATACAAATAGTAGTGAAGGATAATGCAGATGTATAAAATGTGTCTTTTTAATTTTTATACAAATGAGATTCTGTAGTTCTTTTTGCCGATGTGTCATTACTCTTTAATGCAAATAATTTACCGACCATCTTTCCTAAACAAACGATACAAATAGGAAAGGTGCTGTTCATGCCCTCTTTACCATCCTAATTTTCTTTAATGATGACTAAAATGATGGGGTACCAAACTAGCAGGATGTTATTACAAAAGTAACCCCAATCTTTCCTTTCAGCAAGCTCACCTTTTCATGCCTCTGCTCTTGTCCCATTGACCCTTGCCTTCTCAGGTTCTCTCACATCATCATCCTCAACTCCTAATATCTCTTCTTCATCCGGGCATCTTAATTCTGCTGTTCTCTGCTGCATGCTCTGCTGATCCTTCTGAAACACTTGAATCCTGACATCCTGTGAGTGGCTTCAAAATCCCTGTTTTGGTCTTGGATGATCTCAGTGCCGATGATTTCTGCATGTTAGAATTTTTGTATTAGTTGGGTTTTCTTGCTTGGTGATTTCGTGATGCAAAACGACCAGTATTGCTTTGTTTTGGTGTTTTTCCTTTTGGGGCTTTTGTTGTTGCCTCTGTGGGTTGACCTGTTTGGATTGTAACGGTTGCATGCGTTTGATGTCGCGTTTTGCTGTGTTGGGTCAGAGCTCTGATAAATGAGCTAACTTCTGAGGTGTCCTGTTTTTACTTATTTTATTTTTTGTCTTAGTTATAATTGATTGTTCATAAAAGTGGAGTATTTTTTTGTCCCGTTCTTTCAAAGTTTCTAGTGCGAACTGGATTGATGCCACTTTTGAAGATGCTGATATTTTAGATTGGTTTTCTTGTCATTACAGCATCGTTGCCAACTTTTCTGCTTTCTGTTCCTGATAAATGGTCATGGTCTTTTTGTTTAGCTCTTGATTGTGGAGATCTTTTGTTGCATTATTTCCTTTCAGGTGTCGGTTTTTCATGACAAAGGAGAAGAAACATTTCCTGATTGACTTGATTTTCTCATCATTTTACAACTCTGGAGTCTTTTTAGCCTAATTGCCACATAAATTAGTCGGGAAAGCATATCTGGAATCAGCCACATTTTTATCTTCTTTAATATATATAAAACTATGTTTCTGGGCATTCGGGCAAAGAGCAAAAAAGCTGTGACGGTCCAGGTCGATTATATTGTCCACATTCAAGAAATCAAACCTTGGCCTCCCTCAAATTCCCTCAAGTCACTCCATTCCATTGTTCTTCAATGGGAAAATGGCGGCCACAGTTCCGGTTTCACTAAGCCTGTTGTCCCTCCATCTGGAGATGAAAAGATTGAGTTCAATGAGTCATTCAAGCTTCATGCTACTTTGGTCAAGGGTGCGCCAGTGAAAGGAAATAGCACTGAATTTTTTCACAAGAATGCTCTAGAACTCAACTTGTATGAACCCAGAAATAAGACCCCTAAGGGGCATCACATTGGAAGTGCGACAATTGATCTTGCAGAGCATGGTATCATCAAGGAAAATTTGGATATCAGTGTTCCCATAAGCTGCAAGAGGAGCTACAAGAACACCTCACAGCCAGTTTTATTTGTTAAGATCGAACCATTTGACAAGGATGGTTCCAATTCTTCATCTAAAGGAAGCCTATCCAAAGAAGTGTCCTCTGAAAAGGATGGAAAGGATTCAGTTTCTGAATTGATGAGCGAAGAGTACGCCGAGGAAGCTGAGATTGCTTCATTTACGAATGACGAAAATGATTTATCACGTTCGTCTCTGGATCATTCTGCTTCAGCTTCTGAGAAAAATTTCTCATCACCTCAAAGAGGCTCAGATGAACAATTGCTTCCAAAGGTACTAGCCTACTTGAGTATTCATGAGAGTTGACCTTCTCTTTAGTATGTTAATTATGTAGTATAGTTTGGGTTGCTTTTCCCCTGTCTTGTTGAAAGTTATATTCCCTTACCATTTGAAGTATCTTTAGTAGATCAGAATACCAACACTAATAACAAAAATAGAGAGCAATAATTATGGTTGACACTTTAAGATCATTTTTTTTCCCTGATTGTCATCTTCCACTAGACTGCTTTCATGAGGAACGTTTAATTCAAACCATACAGCAACTTTTAACAAAAATTGACTGTTACTTTTTTTTGTATCAATCTAGGAATGAATATCACATCACTCTGAAGTTAAAATTATTAGAATTATATTAGAATTGTGTTGGGTTGTTTGGTTATTGGATATCTATTTAGTGTTGGGTATTCTCTAACTCACATATATACGAAACTCTTTCCCTACTAAAAAAAAAAAGACATTATTATTCTTCTTTAATCTTAATATGGTATCAGTGCTTGGGTTAAAACTCTAATCTCCACCCCACCACCACCTACTGTCGGCCCTCCTCACCAGAGCTTGTCGGAAAAACTCCTGCGTCGCCGACAACCACTCCCGCTGGCTAGATCTCATCGGAAGGCTCTGCAGTAGCCTTTTAGGTCGCCGGAACCCCCCTTCCTCACCTCTTGCTGGCATCTACAATCAACCCAGGCATCAGCAACGGCCACTATAGTGCTGGCAAGGGTTTTCGACGGCCCCAACCTCGCCGGAAGGGCAGTCCTGCCCCATTTAAGCTATCTTCTGGTGTCTCAAGTCATGTGGTAGGCCTTCTTATCACTCCTCCTCCTCGTATGTGTGTGGATACGTGATTTCCACCTGTGTTTGTGCATCTGGATTGCATGTTGGTCTCTCCAGTAGGCGTTTTTGTGTTTTTTTTTGCCGGTTATACGTCAAATCAGGTGTTTCTCTTCATCTATTTTGCAAAATCAGACTATATATATCATTTGTTTATCATGGCTGCACATGAGTCTTTAATCAAGAATCTCAGTGGTACTTCTGAGAAGTTGAATGGCAAAAATTATTTACTGTGGACACAAAATTTTGAGACTTTTATCATTGTACATTGAAAAATCAACCATCTCACTAAACCTCTTCTGGATAGTAAGGATGCTGTATATGATCACTGGTTTACTAGTGATACTGTCATTGTCTTCTGGATGGTAAATAGTATGGCACCTACTGTGGCCAGGGGAATTATGATGTTGCGGTCTACCAAAAAGATCTGAGATACTCTTCGTCTTACTTATTGTAATGACCTCCAAGTCGCTATCACTAAACCTAATTACAAATTTTCATTGAATTATTTGTTTTATTTTTATTATTAACTAACAATTACGTTAATAATGCAACTAAGGCTAAGTACTCTCAACAACGAAATAAAATCACTAAACAACAGAAATAAAACTAAACCAACACTCACTTGGATCTTTGATGTGTGGCGGTGTGACTCCTCCTATATGTACTAGCAACCAACAGTTACTATCCTGCACCTGCCAAAATACAAAAACAAAGCATACGTGAGTGACTACTCAACAGTCATCCAACACGCACCCCATCTACAATTCGGCCTTTTATGCCGAGGGCAACTAAGTACTGGCATCACACTCGGATGTTACCAAATCAAAGGAGCAATCTACCGACGTCCAGTACACAAGCACTGGCATCCCTCTCGAAAGCCGCAACACCAAACCAGGCAGTCTACCACTGTTCGGCAGGCCACAAAATCACGAAACTATGTCGTTAAAACCATTTTTTTCTTTTCTTTTTCAAAATCATGTGCGTGCACTTTTAAAACCTTTTATGCATGTCGGAGAAGGCTACTCTCACCATCTCAAGTCTAAAACCATATCAAAGCACAACTACAGAAACTCTGCTTTACACAACATGGTCCATTCTGGATCGAAACAAAATGACAAGCTACGGAGCCTCTGCTCTCAAAGCAACGGAGTCACCGCTTCTAAAATACCACGCCTCAACAGGCACCAAAACCACAACCTCCTCTAGGTCCAGAGTCTGATTTCCTAAACTAGGACTCCGCACAAAACACTAGCACAAACAATGTGTCGAACTACCCGATGTTAAGCAGACAACACTCGCTACATGCAGTCCACCGAAGCGCGATCAACGGCGTCTGCACTGCCACGATGATGGCCATCCTGTGCTAGAGCGTTCATCGTCTCATGATTCTCTCTCTTGGAGAATCCTCAACAAAACCAATCCCTCTTGAGAATGCGGTCCTATCTTTCAGGACGCTACCAACTACAGGACGCGCGTCCCACCCACACTGGTCACCATAGGATATGCCTCCTCACGGCGCCCTCCATAGGATACTCAAGAAGGAGTCTCATACCTCCACATTCGACAACACCCGAGCTTTAGTGCTCATAGCGACAGTAGGAGTATTATACCTCCCCGTCATGTCATGAAACACCTCAACCCGTGGACTACAATCCTAACCTCGAAACGACAGTTAAGAAATGCTATGCCTCCAAGACCTGACAAACCTCAGCCTCAGGTATTTTGACCCCCAACGTAAATAGAAAGTATCGGAAAACTCTTTCCAAAATCATTTTCAAATATGTACTTTTCTCTTTTCAAAACTCTTTTTTAGAAAACCTTTTCAAAACTATTAAATATCTTTTAAAACTCAAGAAACACTGTTCCCAGCAACGACACAGAAACTAAAGGTCGAGAAACCACAAACAAAACATAGTCTCGATAGTTCTCCTATCAAGCCAACAAAAGCACCTTAGGAGTGTCTAGGTTCACGATCGTTACGCTTAATCTACGACAACGACCCAAGAAAATACCAACAAAACATTCTCTGAGTGTCAAACCTACCTAGAAGACACCGCAGTAAAGCAAACACAACTAGAACTCAACGCTCTGGCACCAAGTGTAAGACATCTAATAGCTCGTATCCCTCGAGAGAACAGCCAGATCGGCTCAAACACCTGAGATTGTGCCACTGAATACTCCATTCAATGCACCACACACAAAATCACACAAGTCTTAGACCTAGGGATGCTATCAATTCCTAAAGTTCAATCTAAACCATCCGGGAAAGAACCTATTATTTTTAAATCATTTCATCTTTTATTCTATTCATACCCTAGGTGGAATCTTGCTAATTCATTTTAGACAAACCCTAGATCATTCTAATGGTTATCCTAACTATTTATGCTATTATATTTATTTTCCCAAGATTAATATATATATATATATATATATATATATATTAATCAAAACATAAAACATCTTGATACAGGATCAGGGTCTGGATCGATAGACCGAAATGGAACGGTCGACCGGACCTAGGGTCAGGACACCAGATCGATAGACTGAAAAACCACTTAGTCGACCGAAAATCCTTGATTCAGCAGATCGAAAATGTTCTGTCAACCGAATCAAGAATTTTGTCAACACCTAAGACTTCTAGAACGACAGACTGAACGAATTTGATCGACCTAACCAATGATTAAGGGAACAATCTGCAACAAAAATGGCATGTTAAGCCGAATCAGGCGACTGTAGGGCATCCTGAAATAGGACCTAAAGTCCAATCTTGCAAACCATTAAACCAAATCATGCAAACAATATATCAAAATAAAGATCTCGACGAGATCTTCCAAACTAGACAAGCAATACCGAGATTCATCAAACGGATCTCAAGAAATCAACAGAAGACATAAAGGAGGCATTATTCACTTCAAATCATAAATATGGTTATAAATGACTCACAAATGTACCAATAAATTCTAATAAAATTACTATAATTACCAACATACTAATATGCATCTATGGTAAAATTTTGGAACCAAAAGAAAACCTATAGGGTGTGTACCTCCATCGAAGACGCGGCGACATGAGATGGACGGTGATGCTCCTCCTCCAATCACGAATTGCTTCTCTCCTCCACGCGACGATGGCGGCACGGCGGCGGCTACATCCTCCTCCTCCCCACCATCTCTCTCTCTCTCGCAGCCCTCTCTCCCTCCCGCCTCCACTTTCACTTTTCTCTCCCTCTCCCATACGTGGGAGAAGAAGAAGAAGAGGAAAGGGTGGGGCCTAGGGGGGAGGAGGAAGAAAGAAAGAAAGAAGGAAAGGAAGGAGAAAAAAAAGAAGGAAAGAAAGAAAACCACAAGTACAAAAGCAAACCACGTGACCTTCTACGTCCATGTGATCGTGTAAATCAAAATCTGCTACTAAAGCATAAGACAAACCTTCAAAACTTCCACGAGAGAGGGTACAACACCCGAACCACACCACACCAAAAAGGTCTGAAACACACAATCCAGGAGTCAGACACTACGAGAACGTGTCCCATATTAGGCACTAGGGCTTCCAATGCCCAATACACTTGAATTTCACTTTAATTATCTAGTCAAAGCATTACTTCTAAAACTGGATTGTTACATTGATGGTCATGAAAAGAATATTTCTAGAGTTTTTGAGGTATATGAGCAGTTGTTCACTCTCTATTAGGGGGATTGGTCTGTTCCAGAGCATGTTTCCTTATTGCAGGCTTTGTTAGATGAACTTGAAGTACACCAGCTATTGATTGCTGATATCATCCAGACGAAACAATACATGAAAGAGCTAGCTGTGGTGATTTATGTTATTTCCAAAGCTTAGTTCTCAAATTAGGGGAAAGATACTAGGCGCTGGTGTGTCAGATCTACAAACGACCTTTACTCAGGTTCTACGTATCTCCACAGCTACTCCTTCAGTTTCTGATTAGTCTGCTATGGCAGCCACACGTGGTCGAGGGCGTGGTGACTCTCGTGGAGGTGGTCACGGTCGTACTGATACTAGTTGCCGCCCTCGGTGCACTTGCTGTGGCAAGACAGGTCATTGAGTTGACAGACGTTGGGATTTACATGGCCAACCTTCTTTTGCCTATGTTACTACAAGGTCTCTATCAGCCACTTCCACTAGTGATGAGCAGACAGTTACTATCTCGCAGGCTGATTATAACCGGTTTCTATAGCTAAAGGTCACTGATTCTGTGGCCACTACTTCCCATTCTACTTCCACAGGTACAGGTGCTCTTCTGGTATCTAAGGATTCTTCCTGGATAATTGATTTTGGTGTCTCCTCTTACATGTCAAGTATAAAAATCTTATTTACTCGACTGTCTCAATTGTCTGACATTAGGTTTGTGGTCATTGTTGATGGTCAATCTTGTCCAGTTTCTGGAGAAGAGGTTGTGCAGGTCTTTTCCCAACTTTTCCTTGATAGAGTCTTATATGTACCTAAATTTCTTGTAAATCTATTTTCCATTAGTGCCATTACCAAACAATTGCTTTGTTGTGTGACTTATTTTCCTTTTCATTGCACATTTTAGGATTTGCAGACAGAGAAAAGGATTAGTTTGGGTTGTGAGAGAGGAAATGGTGTGTACTGGCTGATCAGTGATGATATGCCATGGGGATTAGCTTCTGTTGCTTTTACCTTTAAATCGTTTTCATTATGACACTACCTGTTGGGTCATCCATCCCACCAAAAGCTTCAACAGGCATTACCATGAGTATTTGTTTCTCTTTTTGAGTGGAAGTCTTGTCACTTGGAACAATACCATCGTACTTCCTTTAAATAATTGTGTCTTGTGTTGAGTCCTAGCTTGTTTGATTTAATGCATTGTGACATCTAGGGTTCCGTCAGAGTCTCGTCTGTGTCTAGTCATCGTTATTACATTGTGTTTGTCGATGATTTTTCGAGAGTGTCTTGGGTATATTTGCTTAAAGATTGTGGTTACGTTTATGATGTATTAAATTTTTTTGTTGCTGAAATAAAAAATCAAGTAGAATTACTCCAAAATGTTTGTGTATTGATAATGTATTGGAAATTATTGAATTTAAGGTTGAGTCTTATTATGCATCCTTAGGTATTATTCATCAGACCACTTGTCTTCACACTTTCCAACAAAATGGGGTGATAGAACACAAGTATAGGCATATACTTGATATTACACGGACTATCATGCTTCACATGAAAGTTCCAAAACTTTTTTGGTCTAATGCTGTTTTTACAGCTACTTATTTTATCATTAGGATACCTTCCACTCCTTTAAGGGGTGAAATTCACCTTTGGCATCTTCAAAAGGATGCCATATTATTTTCTTTGACTCCTAGAGTGTTTGGGTGTATTGTTTTTGTCCAAGATCCCTCACTTGGTCTTGATAAGTTATCTCCTAAAGCTATAAAATGTATGTTTGTAGGGTATTCCAGAACTTAACATGGATATCAATATTTTCATTCTCTATCTGGTCGATATTTTGTGTCTGTTGATGTCACTTTTTTGAATTCATGAGTTATTTTGGGGATTCTGTGTCTATGGATGGGTCCATTCCTTTTCCATCTGTTGTTGAGTCTTCTCTTGGGAATTCCCGAGACACTTCTATTGGTTTAGCAGAATCCCCTCATCCTTTACAGATATATCGTTGCCGTCAGCAACCACCAGTGCCTCCTTTGGCAAAACCAGCCTCCTTTGCGAATGCAAATCCGTGATCCAATGACTTAGATATTCCTATTGCTCTACGAAAAGATAGTCGTTCTTTCACTGCTCATCTAATTTCTAATTTTGTATCCTATACATCTCTACATCCTTGTTTTTGTGCCTTTGCCTTGTCTCTTTCTCTTAAGTCTATTATTAGGAATCATCAGGAAACACTCCTACTTCCCTAATGAAAGGCAGCAATGGAAGTGGAGATAGCTGCATTAGCAGCTCGTGGCACTTGGGAGTTGATGGCTCGTCTTGTGGGAGTAAAGGTAGTCACCTGCAGATGGATTTATACTGTCAAATACAGAGTGGATGGTACCATTAACCGTTACAAAGCTAAATTGGTCGCTCGGGGATTTACTCAGACATGCGGCATTGATTATGACTAGACATTCTCTCTAGTTGCACATCTCAACTCTATCAGGATAATTTTGTCCATTTCCATCAACAACTCTTGGAACGTGTACCAATAAGATATCAAGAATGCATTCCTATACGGTGATTTTACAGAATCTATGTTTATCGAGCAACCTCTACGTCATGTTGCTCAGTAAGAGAACAGAGTTTGTAAGCTAAAGAAGGTGATTTATGGTCTAAAACAAAGTCTAGAATTTGGTTTGAAAAATTCAACAAAGTGGTGCCAAATGGGGGTTTTCAAAAGTACGTTGTTGATCATTCAATTTTCTACAGGAAGATTGATCATAGATATGTGCTGCTTGTAATTTGTATTGATGATATTCTGGTGACTGATAATGACAAAGCGGACATAAAAGAAGTTAAAGAATAACTTAGGACACACTTTGTTGCTAAGGACTTGGGTACACCAAGGTATTTTCTGTACATAGAGTTTACTTATGTAAATGGAAAGATGATGCTATCTTAGAGGAAGTATACACTTGATCTTCTTCAGGAAACAAACTTTTTGGGATGCAAACCAAAGAGTACTTCTATTGAACAGTCACCACTCTTTTGGGATACTAGTTCAAAGTTGTTAGAGGATCTAGGTCAGTACAAAATGCTGATTGGCAAGCTTATCTATTTAATAGTGACTCGGCCAAACATTTCTTATGCGGTCAGCCTATTGAGTCAGTTTATGCATGAGCCTAAAAAGATACACTGGAGTGAAGCTCTACGAGTTCTTGCCTATATAAAAAGTACTCCAAGTAGAAGTTTGATGTACTAGAAAATTGGCCATATGAATGTCATGCCTTATTCAGATTCAAGATATGCTGGAGACCGAGGAGATAAGAACTCTACATCTGACTTCTGTACTTATATAGGAGGTAACCTTGTCACGTGGCGAAACAAAAAGTAGAATGTGGTATCTCGATCTAGTACAAAAGCAAAATATAGGTTCATAACACAGACAACATGTAAGATGATTAGATCTCTTCTATCAAATCTTTGTCTGTCTTTTGAGATGCCAATGCTAATGCATTGTGAAAACCAAGTAGTAAATTTCATTGTCAACAATCTCACTTTCCATGAGTGCATCAAGCATGTTAAGGTCGATTGTCATTATGTTCGAGATATAGTGATGAAAGGAGTTATTTCTACTTGTTATACTCAATCATCTAAGTAGTTGGCTGATGTCTTCACAAAGGGATTGAGTGTTGCGGTGTTTCAGTCTTTATGTATCAAACTAGGAATTGTTGATGTGTATGCTCCAGCTTGAGGGGGAGAGTTAGGATTGTATTAGAGTTGTGTTGGGTTATTGGATATTCATTTAGTGTTGGGTATTCTCTAACTCATGTGTATAACTCATGTGTATATGTATTTCTTTTCCTACTCAAGAAAATAAGACTTTATTATTCTTCTTTAATCTCAATAAAAATATTTTAATAGCGTATGTTTGATGAAAGTTTTTCCTTAAATCACATCATTCTAAAGCTAGAATATTATATTAGAAGTGTATGCTTTATGACAGTTTTTTTCCTTGAGCAACAGACGTACAAAAGCTGAATGAATACCCAATAAACTATAACAAAACCAACCACTGCCTTTTGTTTGTCATTAACTTCCTTATTGAATCTAAGTATTAGGCATGGGATAACCTTTCGCCTCAATGCTAATGTTTGTTACATTTAGAAATTAAATTTAGAGATTTTTGCATTTTCTTTTTGTATAATTATCATGATATTGCTTGTGAGTTCACTAGTTGAATGGAAAAATGACTTGTTAAACTAAAGTGCAGAATGGTTCTGAAATTGTCAACAAGAGAAGTGGTCTTAGCAACACAGAAGCTGACCTGCATTCTGAATCTGTGCCTGGAAATTTGAAGGTGGAACCAGTATTAGAAACTTATTCCACTGATGTTCTAGCCACTTCTCAGAGTGGGAGCTCATCGCTTTCATCTTCTACAGATTTATGTGACCATAGGATTTGTGAGGAAGGTGACTATTCTCCATCTGACTCCCCAAAAAAGAACCATGCTGTTCATTCTTCTCTATCTTCTGTTACTTCCAGAAGTTCAGAAGAGCAGTTTATGGACTGCAACACTGGAAGTCGAGATTTTGGAAGTCAAGATTTCAGTCACCTTGTTGACATAGAACATACATCAAATGATATCTTGTTGAGAACCAAATCTCCTGGGATAGATCCACAGACGGAGGAATTAAGCTATGTAACCAGTGGCAAACTGGAAGCCAATAATAATGAGGTTTCCTTTTATGGAAAGAACAGGAAGAGATCAGAGGAGATTGCAAGTAGTGGAGGCATTCAACACTTGCCTGAGAAGAAGGCTGATGAGAATGAAGTAGCTAATGAACATGAAAAACTAATAGATATCCAAAACCATTCAGTTGAAATGAAATCCTTGAACAAGAATCCTCCTGATGATGTTTCTTCTTTAATGATTACTGGCCAGCAACACAGAAATTTGCGAAGTGCTCTCAGGAAGCCAGTGATATCCAATGCATTCACCCGGAGAATGCTTGATGGAAGGGGAAATAGTGCATTTACTAGTGATAGTCCCAAGCATCCGAAATCTGTGAGGCTATCACCAGATACGGTGAGTAACAGTGTATCGATGGCAAGTAAGCTATTGATTGAAGACATAAAGGAAATTGATGTTCCAGTAGCTACCAGTGATGACAGTGAGCATTTTGCAAAGGACACAGTGATGTATGACCAGGTGAATTCAAGTTTGATTTCAGAAAGAGTGAAGGATGTTTCTCCAAATAAAATACGAGTATTGGAACTTAGATTGAAGATGCTCCAGGAAGAGCTGATAGAAACTGCTGCCATTGAGAGTAGTCTTTACTCCATTGTTGCAGAGCATGGTAGCTCTTCTGACAAGGTCCATACTCCTGCTCGACGCCTTTCAAGACTATACTTTCATTCTTCAAAAAATTGGTCATGTGAAAGGAAGGCAATTGCAGTTAAAAGTTCTGTCTCCAGACTAATTTTGGCTGCAAAGGCATGCGGAAATGACGTCTCTAGGTGTGTATTTCAGTTTCACAAGCTTCCATGAATCTCAGTAATATTTTGCTATCTTAAATTATTATTTTTTTTGGGATGCTTATTCATCTTTTAGAAATGGAAACTAAATTACATTAGAATCTTCTATCGTCATTATTTCAACGATCATCTGACTTTCCAGTAGAATGCGTCATTTCTACAGAATATTAGGCCTTCAATTGATCTGAATTTTATGAAGCCTAGCTTTAATAAATATTTTTATCTTTAACATCTTACTCATGTTGTGCCTTCATCTGATAGGTTGACTTTCTGGCTATCGAATACAGTAATGCTTAGAGCTATTATCTCCCTGTCATTTGGAGATATGAATCTTCTGACTTCCAGTGAACCACATGGCAATTCAAATGGTGTTAATGTTGGGGCCAATAGAAATAATTCTCCATTAAAATGGAAATCTAGTAGTAGAGAAAAAGGGTTCTCTATCATTGAAGATTTTAATGATTGGGAAGATCCAAATACAGTTACAGAAGCATTGAAAAAAATTGAAGCATGGATGTTTTCTAGGATCACCGAGTCAGTGTGGTGGCAGGTATATAGTAGGATGTTGACTTTGTGCCTTTTCTGGTTGGATGTTACTACTAGGCTCTGAACTTTTGCAGTCCTACTGACTTTCTGTCTTTTTCTTTTTGCCAGATTTTGACTCCATATATGCATTCTAGAAAAGATAATGATAAGTTGAATATGAAACTGAATTCAGATACAAGTGGTGGAAGGAGCCTGAGACTGAGCAATCAGCAGCAGAGAGATTTATCCTTGGGCATTTGGAAGACGGCTTTCAAGGAGGCTTGTGAAAGGCTTTGTCCAATCAGAGCAGCAGGGCATGAGTGTGGTTGCTTGCCAATGCTTTCTAGATTAGTAAGTTAGATCTTTTGACGTTTCATACTTACAGTAACTTTCAAAGATATATTCCAATTGACTTGCACTTGCTCATTAGAAGGAAAGGTAAAAACTTAAGATATCTGAGTAAACAAGTTCCTTCTAGTTGAACATGTATCATTTCATTTAATTGAAAAGAACCCTTACAAATTTCTGAAATAGACCAAATATTTTGAGGAAACCAAGGGGCATGCATCCTAAAAACAAATGCTTGAGTTGATGTCTTACATGTGGCTAGTAGTCTAATCTGTGTGGTGTAAGTTCCTTCGAATGAATTTTTCCACTGTGAAAGGTTTTTTTCCGTTTGATTGTTTGTTAGTTTGGTATAAGGGGTAAATCAAGTATGTTCTACATACCATGATCAAGGCATAATATCACCCAGAATGGACCGTTACTGACTTTCGAGGTTCAAGTAAATACTTGCATCCTGGAATGTCTACATAGCTTACTGTTACTCTGATGCATGCAATTAGCCAGTTGATTTTCAGTCTGTTCAATGGATGTAAAACATTAGGAGTCCAAACCAATTCTATTTTATGCTGCAGATGGATATATTCGCCTCATAGGATATTTTTTAGACCTAATCATGATGCGATCTTACAATTTATCACATATTACATTATAGAATAAAGTATCTTACTATCTTTAATTATTACCGTGGGATATTGATGAAGTGATGACATCTTAACATGTTATCATTTGTCATCCATACATCTAGTTCTTTTTGCATATATAGCATGTGCTATAGCAGGTTAGCTCTATTTTCAATAGCATAATGGTTGTCCTTTGCAGCCAACACCTTTAAGACCCAAGTTTGAAATTATCTAGACCCATTTTCCCCCAAAATAGACTCATTTCCCGTTGTCTGTATGGTCTGAACAACCTCTCATACAACCACAAAGTGACTTTATCAAATAACCAAGTGGTTGCAAACAGTAGGTTTCTTATAAACATTCAATTTTTCATGTTATGACTTAAGGCTTTAATGGTTTCTATTTGAACATTACTTCCATAGTTATTTTGATTAGAAGTTTTCCTTTCCTCGACCCCCAATTCTAACATGGTATAAGAAGTTAGGTCGTCCTAGTGTTTTGTGAGAGATATCTTTGTCTCTCCCCCGCTTCCTCCATCCATGGCAATTAGAAAAAGGGGGAGGAGACACCATTAATAACAGCATCACGTCAATTTTTGGTGTTAAAAGGGAAAAGCAGCTGGATAGACTTAATGTGTAGGAGTGGAAGTGTAGACATGGTACCAAATGTCTACACGTGTCGCCTAAATTTCACCGACATGTGTCTAATTTTTAATTTACCGATATGACTCCAACACAATATCGACATGGAAGTTTTCTGAACAACTGTAAATTTTTTTTACTATGTTTTCACCAACATGATGCTGACATACCGATATTTTTCCGATACGTGTCTGTTTTTCAGTTTCTCGAAGTCTGACACGAATTCGACATTTAGAACCATGAGTGTAGATCCAAAGTTCTAAGTTATTGAGGATCTTACAGCATATATACCACTACCCTGAATATCAACTCAGCATTTTCTTTTAGTATTTGCAATTTGCAGCTAGATGTAGACACTTGTTTGGCCTAGAGAAGTATGATATAGCTTGGTTTTTCTGTCTTTGCACATAATCTGTTGGGCATGCCTTCGCTTCCAAGGCATTCATTTGCCTGTTTGACCCAAGTGGCTTTTGAATTTTGATGTGATTTTTAGATTACTTAGATCCTTTTTTTGTTCTATCTGTAGCTACTTGCATTAAGGTTTACTTATAAGATTACAAAAATAGTAATGATTTGGGTTTTTTTGGGTTTCTACTGAGCAAAAAATTTCTTCGTCTTTTTTATTGTTTTTGTAGTGATCTCTCATCAACTCCATCTATGAAGTAGGCTATGGCTGAACCACTCTTTAATTTCTGTTAACGATTGCTCCACCTGCTATCTCACATTTTTCATTGTGTTTGTTTCCACTACATTTGTGCATATTTTGTAACATATTCTTTCAAAAATTCTATATTCCTTACATTGTTTTCATCCTTCAGGTCATGGAGCAATGTGTGGCAAGATTTGATGTAGCTATATTTAATGCTATCTTGAGAGAGTCAGAAGATGACATTCCAACAAACCCAGTATCTGATCCAATCAGTGATTGGAAGGTCCTCCCAATTCCAGTAGGGGAAAAAAGCTTTGGTGCTGGTGTACTACTTAAGAATACAGTAAGTAGTACAATTTATTATTATCTAGTCAATGCTCAACTCATTTACTCAATGGCTGGCCCTAGTTATCTTTAATTTATCAGTTCTTCAATGTAAGAATTTGATGAGAGGTTTAAATAATTCCTCATGAAATAAATAGTGTTCCATCTCTTTTCACTTTCCTTTGGATAATTAGGTTGGAAACTGGTCTAGGTGGCTGTCTGACCTGTTTGGTATTGATGACTTTCCTGAAAACGAAAAAGAGCGAGACAATGATAGGCAGGATGATTCAGCATTCTTGAAGCCTTTTTATCTGCTGAATGCATTGAGTGACCTTTTGATGCTCCCAAAGGACATGCTCTTGGACAGTTCCATCAGGAAGGAGGTTTATTCTTCTCTTTTGGCTTAATCAAGTTCAATTCATTGATATTAATTTTATTTTTTCTTAATTTTTTTGATTCTTGCATAGATATGCCCCACATTTAGTGGACCGATGATCAAGCAGATTCTTGACAGTTTTGTCCCAGACGAGTTCTGTCCTGATCCAATACCAGTCATGGTGCTAGAGGCTTTGGAATCTGAGGTTTACCTAATACTTCAATTAAAGAGATCCATTTAATCTTTGTTAGGCCTTTTGTCTTCTAAATAACGTTGAATATATTGTAAATTAGTATAATGGTTCCGATTTAATTTGAAATATCAATGATTTCTAAATTGTTTAAATGTTGACTTTTAATCAACCTGATGACAAATACTCAGTTTCATGTCGGACCTCTAAGTCTAGAATATTAATGTAGCACTGATGGTATATGGATGTGCTGGTTAGGGTTTGTAGTTTTGCTGGTCATTCTAAATGCAAATTGCTTCACATAACTTTACATTGGATACACTCTTGTTAAACTTTTTCGAACCAAAACATATATGCAATCTGTAAATCATGAATTCATGATAGACATGAAGCTTTCAACATATGATTAGCACTTACTAAAATTCATCCCACATTTGTAAATACAATTAAATTTGGAGTTTAGCATGGAGAAAATGGAAGAGTTTAGCTCTTGTAAGCGGATACATATTTGGCTGTATAATGTACTTATAATACTAAGTTGCTTATGGTTTTGTATAGTTATTTCTGTCATTTGAAAGTTTTTCCTGTATTTGGCTGCTTTTAGGATCCATTGGTTGCTAGCAAACTCATAAGGAACTTTCCACTAGATGCTGCTCCAATTGTATATTCTCCACCTTCTGTGGCTTCAATCATCTGTATCGTTGGAGATGCAGAAAGGCAGACACTGATGCGGAGGAGTGGATCCTCTGTAATTCGCAAATGCCACACAAGCGACGATGAGCTTGATGAACTAGCTTCCCCCTTCACTGCACTTGTCAATGACAAATTAGTAACCGATTCATCAAAGTCAAAAGAAAAAGATCCAAATGTGATGAGGTACCAATTACTCCGTGAGGTCTGGAGTGATGAACTCATGTTGGATATATAGTTTTTTTGTGTACTTTTTTCTTCCTTTTTTTTTACCAGTTTTGTATATCGGCGTCAATACAAGTAGTAGAGAAGGAAATTTACAATATTTTTGTTATATGATTATACCGATTACTTGTTTGGACTTCTCAATCATATAAAATCACAGTAGTGGTTTCAGGCTTCCATTATGGTAATCTTATGAAGGCAGTTACATGTTAATGTCACTTGTGTAATGGTCACTTAAGTTTCTTGGTTATCCTGTTGGGATTGCATTGCAGCATTATAAGAGTTACAAGACTATAGTAAGGATGAATTACCACAATGAGCCATATACAGAAAGAGAATAAAGAACATTCTAGGCATCCCATGAATGTGGAACAATCTTCCAATGAAATATAATCTTCCAAATAACACTCTAAGCATCCCCATTTTAGGCCTCACTCGATGAAATTTATACACAATCTTGTTTCCCTCAATCTAATCCTACTTCTCTATATTTTGTGTTTCGCTATATTTTGTAACAAAACATGTGTAGACGCCAGAGTCTAGAATATAATGATATTATCAATCCAGACAAATCCAGAAAAACATCTTCATTGCTTGGCTTATTGAGCTTATATAGAGGATATAATGATCTTATCTCTTCTCACAATTATAATCATCTAAACTGTCCAATCAATATACAAATTATGATCATAACAAATCCCTTCCCCTTAAATTAACCTTGTCCCCATGGTCGTCCACAACAATCAACCAACTACAATATAGAAGGTAAAAAGTCAGTAGCTACCAAGTTTAAAACTAAACAAAAACGTGTGCATTCATTCTCACTGTAACTAATTAGAAGTTGTTGTAATGAAATGGAACAAATGGTCAAATTGAAAATACCATAGAAGTCCGTGGATCAACCCATATGGATGCTTTGTCAAGTTTTGGAACCATGATAATGGTTTTCAAATGTTGTGCAAGAGCAACCATAGCACACCTCATTACACGCATGACTATTGGTTTTGTAAATTCTCTTCGCCTCTACTAGCAAGACGAGAGTGGTACTGCCTACATTCCACCACACAAGTCTATGATTAGGTGTTCTTGAAACAACAACTTTATGTGGTAATCTGACATTGGCCCCATGACTAGATTGAAAAAGTAGTAGGTGAATTAGATATGTAGTAGTGCTCTTGATTTGAATTGGTACACGATGATGTGGTCTAGCTTCTTTGAACACTTGAAAGGAAATCCACATATTTCTACGCAAGAATTTCATCATACATCTTATAGACAAACAAGAATGATTTGTTGAAAAACCCATCACCCAACACCTTAAACCAGAAGCAATCTATCTAGATCTGAGTTGCACAATTTAGCAAGAATAGCAAAAAAAAAAAACAAGAGATATATGGGAGATGGCTTAGGAGGGATCATAGGCAACCAATCCGATGGTTCTCCTCTAACCTTCACTAAACTAAACCACTCTGTTTTTAAGCTAATCGGCAAACAACATCTAATAAAGCACAATGGAAAAATGCTATGGTTCTGATTATACTTGAATGTAGCATTGCCTATAGACCAACACACGACTCTGATCAGGTATTTCTTAAAATAGTTGGTGGGTGTAGATAGAGGTGGAAATCGGGTAGGGCGATAATTTTGCGGGCTGGGCCGGACCGGGCCCGTCGTGGGTCGTGGGCCGTGCCAAGCCCAAGGTCCAGGCCCGTTTACTAGGCCCAATTTGGCCCGTGAAATCAATTTGGGCCTGGCCCGGCCCGGCCGGCCTGCCTGTAAAAATTTAAAAAAAAAAAATAGGGCGCACAAACCTGACGCACCAGACTGACGGACCAGGTTGGCGCACCATTCTGCAACGGCTATAAAGCTGTTGGCAACGACCAACGGCTAAATAATGTAGCTGTTTTCAACGGCTATTTAGCCGTTGCATTAATCCTTTCTTTTTTTTTAATCTTAACAACTATTACTCCATTTATCCTATAAATACTCCCCTACTCTATTCATTTTTCTTCACAACTCAATCTTCTCTTCTCTTCTCTTCTTTTCTCAACTACAAGTCTACAACTTTCTTCCAACTTTCAAGTGAGGATTTTCAAGTGAAGATTTCGCTGTTTGGCTTTGGATTCTGCCCCGTCTTCTACTCTTCAGTCTCCACGCGACACCAGCTGAGCCAGCAACATCAAAATTTCTCTACTTCTAATCCCTCCAAATTCTTTACTTCTAATCCCTCCATTTTTGAGTTTTGGTTTTTGTGGGTTAAGGGTTGTATTATTTTATATTCATTTTTTATATTAAAATGGAAAATATTGGTAATGTTGGTAGCCATGACTATATCCCTAGTATGGAGTCAGATCAGCCTCAGTCTACCCCAACACATACTTCACAGTCCACAGCTACTAAAAAACCTAGGAAACAAAGTT
>JAMKQA010103852.1:0-16408 GCA_024699735.1 Posidonia australis | reverse complement strand
CCCCCCCCCCCCCCCCCCCGGTGTTATCAGGGATCATAGTGGTCACTTCATTGCTGCTTTTACCAACTTTTAAGGCAGATGTACTAACATGGTGGCTGAATTCAGAGCTTTGAAAGATGGTTTGGCGCTTTACTTGCATCTGGGGCTTGAGCTATCAAACTTGGTTATTGAATCTGATTCAAAGACTCTAGTGATCATGCTTCACGCGGGAAGGTGCTCTGACTGGAGGCTCCAAGATGATTGGAGGGACGCCACTATCAAGGTGAAGCAAGCTAGAAATAATTCTCACACTTTTAGGGAGGCGAATGCGCCGGCGGATGCTCTGGCTAATCTCGGCATTGACTCCCAGCAGTTAAAAAGAATATGCAATTATCATGAGCTTCCGAAATCAGTCAAAGGGCTTTTGTGTCTGGAAATGGGTGGCTTGCCCTACCTCCGCATCAGATGCAAATAATCTACATACTTTCTTCAATTCCTCACTCTAGTATGTTTCAGCATTAGGGCTTCATGGGTTGGACGGAATCAGTTGGGGATGGGCATGTTTGTTGGATAAGCTTATCTTTTTAATTGGGACTTCGTTCTACTATGTAACTTTTTTCTGTGGGGCTTTGGTTGTTGCCCTCCCTACATGTAATCCTTATTCCTATTAATATAATCTAGGGTCACCTGGGGCTCGATAATTTCCAGGTTTAAAAAAAATAAAAATTCAAAACCTAATCCAAAACCCTATGCTAGCCTAAACCCTAACTTCAACCCTAAACCCTAATCCAAAACCCTAACAATCTCTAACAACCCTAACCACTTCCCACTCCACCATAACAACCTCTAACCACCTATAACAACCTATAACAAACCCTAACCACTTCCCACTCCACCAAAACAAACCATAACAACCCTAACAACTTCCCACTCCACCATAACAACCCTAACTACTTCCCACTTCACCATAACCACCCACAACAACCCATAACAAAGTAACTAGCCATTGCAAGCCTATAAATACCCCTTTATTTGCATGAGAAAAAGGGGGGAAAAGGAGAGAAAAAACTAGGAAAATTTGAGAGGAGAGCAACCAAGGAGAATTGTTCCAACCAGAGCAACCAGAGGAAGCTCATATCAAAGAGGAAGCTCGGAGAGGAGAAAAATCAAAGTTAAGGCGAGCTCTGACCTCCTCTCTAGCGAGCTCTAGCGACTTCCTCCACTGCTAGCTCAATTAAGCCTTGATCCTAGCTCAATTTTATTCAATTTCAATTCCTTAGGACCTCCTCAATCTTCCTAAGTTGATCCCCGTAAGGCCAGGTAGCTTCCTTGGCTGGAATCAAAGGTTTTTTGGGTCGTCAGACTCGATTCTCCAGCAAGGAAGGTGGGGGCACGAATCTAGTGAGTGATTCTTGCCCTGGTGTGTGTAGTTGGGTTGGCCATGGTCCCTTCATGCTCCTCCTCCACCCTGGAAGCCTCGCCTTCACTCTGGACACTGTTGGAGAAGAGCCGTCGGACGTAGCTTTGTCGTTGCCGAAGAAGACGACCCCTGGAAGGGGTCGACTGGGCGCCTCCTGCCTCGCAGACCTCTCTGATCCTCAGGATACATTCCCCAGCTCTCCCTTTACACATCAAAGCTCACAGGACCTCGCATCAAAGCCCGATTGCGTCCTGCAACCACCGTCACTGGAATCGTCGTAGGGCATGATCGGGAGGGGAGCTCAAGCAACGTTTCTTGCCTCTAGATGGTGGGAAATGCTCCTCTCCGCGCCCTTAGCCATCCTAGAGCCCAGAACTTCGTGTCGCAGCCTCTAGTGGCCTTTTCTTCTCTGGGCCCATCGCCGAAGTGGCGACACTGGCGAGGGAGGTGGGAGGAGGCCTCCGACCGTTGGCTGCTAGATCAGAGCCACCAGATCTTCCTCCTCTTCTCGCCTCTTGCTCATAGAGCGCTTGGATGCCAGATCAGACATTGGTGAGATGCAGTCGCCGGCGATCGTCTTGCCTTCTTTTAAAAGTTTCTTTTAAAAAAGTTCTTCTCCTTTTCCTTTCTTGCAACTAGGTCCTTATATTTTGCATTTAAGCCCCTACATTAGGTTTTTAATCATTTTCATAATGATTTATTTTGTAAAATTGCAGCTTGATCCTTGTACATTTCCTTTAATATTTCACAGGCTTTAAGTTTTGATATAAAACCCTCTGATTTAGTTTTCATTCATTTTAAGTCCATAATTTGCACAAAAAATCCTAAACTTTATTAAAATTGTTCTAGATGCATGATTTTCTGGTACAATTGCAAACCTAACCCTGTAGAATTAAAATTTTACCTAAATATGCACAGAATTTCATTTTAAACCCTAAACTTCACTAAATTTACATAAAATGCATGTTTTTATGGCATATTTGCAAATTAGTCCTTGGAAATTCATATTTTCATCCATGAGTCCACTATTTTGCACATTTAACCTTGAATTTCTTCAAAATTACACTGAACACATGTTTTACTGGTAAAATTGCAAATTGGACCTTAGGAATCCTGATTTTATCAAAAAATGCACAGTTTTGCACATTTAACCCCCAACTTCCTTAAAATTGCATAAAAAGTGTTTTCTTAAACATTTTTGTTGATTTATCCATAGAATCTCAGCCTATACTTAGAAGCATGTAATGTTTGCACAATGATGCCTGGAAATTTGCATGTTTCACCCATGCTTTCATTTTGCATATTTTGTTACCCTTTTTCATGCATATATTCTCATGCTTACTTTCTTGCATTATGCACGCATTTTGAATTTATTTCAAACTTGGTTTTCGCATCATTTTCAGGATTTCTTCCGATTTTCATGATTTTCTAATTTGATTTGGATTTACATCGCCTGAGGGCATACAGTAATAGGCTTGATAATGCCGACATTGACCCGAATGAGGATTGTTTTTCTCTTATTTAATTTTCTCAGGTTTCCTAAGTTTCCGCTGTTTAGTGTGACACTTTTCGAATATTTTCGATTTTCACGCTTTTTTTCATCGCCCATGGGCGTGCAATAAAGTGGCATTTTCAATGCCTACATTGTCCCTTGGATTATTTTCATTATTATTTCTTTGTATTCATTTCTTCTCTTTGATTTGGCATGTTTTCGCATTAATCTTAGGCATGTGCATTCAGAGTAGACAAGCATACATACAGTAGATCAATAGCAACCAGGAAACCTAGAAAGACCGATTTCTTTGGGCGCATGGGGGTGCCTAACACCTTCCCCATGCGTAACAAGAATCCTTACCCTTTTTCTGGCCCGCAATGGCCAAGTGTTGCATCCATTAGGCATGGAGCACACACGCATTCATTTGCATCATTTTTTTTGCATTCATATGCATCTTGGTTTTCCTCGTCTTTCCATTAAAAGACTAGGTGGCGACTCCTTTTCCTTATCCTTTTCTTATCTTTCTTTGGTGTTTCCAAGTCTAGTCTCCTTCTTTGGATTCACCATCTTCGCCGTAACCATATTGAGACTCCTGATGTGTTACCACGCACCTTGGAGTCGTGTAGGGTTCCACCGGCATGGTCACACATGCCCTTGTTTAACACACAATGAAACCTTGCGAAGCCATGAATGAGTGTTGATTGGGGTTGCGATGCAGATGTATGGATGATAATATAGAATGTGAGCTACCTTAAATCATGGAAGACTGTTATTGCCTACTCATATGGAAATGGGAGAAACTTTGAGTGTTGTGGGCTTCCCAGGAAAACTTTGACTCCTCTCCAAGTTTTGTGCTGGGGATAGAGCTAGTCCACATGCCTCTCTCCTTAGGGCTAACTTCTGTCTCCTCATTTCTTTTTGTGCCCTTGTGTGTGTGTGTGTGTGTGTATCTATATATATATATATATTTCTGGCTCACGTTCTCACTCTCACTCTAAGATTTTATCTCCCTCTGGCGATGTTTAGCCATAGGGGTTAGATTGCTTCATCTAGCTCTTAATGTGTGGTGGCTCCCTCTCTCACTAAGACATTTAGATAATATCTTTTGGAGAGGTGATAATTCCTTCCACAGCAGGCTAGTCTTTCCAATTTTTGTCACCAGACGATACTTATGCTGATGATGTAGGATGCTGTGGATGCATTATGCATGTGTGAGGAAATGAAAAGTAAACTGTGAATGCATGAATGCAAGAGCAAGCACTGGATAAAAATGCATGAATGCAGAAGCAAGGAATAGCATATGCATGAATGCAGCAAGCAGAAGATGTAGCATGGTAGTGGACTTTGCTAGGATAAGGATATGGCTTCCAGTCATTGGTAGTACCTTCTTCAGGTAACATGTGTTGACTGGTTTTGATTGGTTTATGTGGTCCATATCCTTAAGGATAACAACGCCATCAAAGAAAACTTGCTTAACAACGAATGAGCCAAGCCAGTTGGGTCTAAATTTGCCACAGCCATCTAGGGGATGGATGGTGCGAAGAACTAGGTCCCCCGATGTAAAACTCCTGGGTCAAACTTTCTTCTGATTGGCTCTAGGCATGCGCTTCTGATAGCATTGAGTACGATGCATGGCTTGCAGCTTATGCTCATCTATCAAATTCAACTAAGCAAGATGATCTTCAATCCACTTAGCTTCCACTAGCTCTGCTTCTCTTAAAACTTTGAGGGATAGGATCTCCACTTCGACGGCCAGCATTGCTTCCATTCCATAGACCAGTGAATAGGGAGTTGCTCCTATAGATGTCCGGATAGAAATTCTGTAAGCCCACAAAGCATATAGGAGTTTCTCATGCCAATCTCTCTGAGTCTTTGCCATTTTCTTCAGTATTTTAGCAAGGTTCTTATTGGTGGACTCTATCACATCATTCATTTGCGAGTAGTATGGAGAGGATCAGTGATGCTTGATCTAGAAGTTCTACAAGTAATCTTTGATCTGTTAGGCTGTGAAATTCTTCCCGTTGTCAGAGATGATTGCGTGTGGGACCCCATACCAGGCTATGATGTTGTTTCTAAGGAACTTTTCTATCGCTGCGATAGTAACTGTCTTGTAGGAGGCTGCTTCTACCCACTTGGTGAAATAGTCGATGGCCACTAGGATCAATCGATGTCAATTTGAAGCTGCTAGATGAATAGCACCAATGACATCAATTCCTTAAGTGGAGAAAGGCCATGGTGACGACATGCTATGTAACTCTTGTAGGGGAGCATAGATCAAGTTCCCATAGATTTGGCAGGCATGATATCTTTAGACATATTGGCAGTAATCTACCTCCATGGTTGACCAAAAGTAGCCTTATAACATGTTCTTCTTAGCCAGTAAAACTCCGTTCATATGTGGCCCACACGTTCCAATGAAAACTTGTAACATCAAGGCATCGACTTCCCTCTTGTTTAGGCATCTTAGAAGCATTTGGTTGTATAATCTTTTGTACAGATGTCTGGCCCCAAGCACATATTTTGATGCCAGGCGTGCCATGGTTCTTTGATCTGTGACCGATGTGTCAAAGGGAAGGTTCTCAATCTCTTGGAAGGCTTTAATGTCATGATACCGTGGGAGCTCCTCAGCTGTAACTGTCTCTTCTATGCTAATGCAATGTGCGGGTTGATCTACACAAGTGACTGAAACATCTAGTACATGATCATTTGGTATTGAAAGCCAGGATGCTAGAGTTACCAGAGTGTTTGCATAGGTGTTCCTGGCTCTATTCATGAAAGAGAAGCAGATTTGTTCAAATTCTGCCATAAGCTCCAAGAGATAAGTGTGGTATGGCACCAAATTTCGGTCCTTCATCTTCCAATTGCCGTTGACTTGCGAGATGACTAGCATGGCATTGCCATGAACCTATAGCTTGTGAATGCCATGTTCAAGCACGGCTTGTAGCCCAAGGATGTACGCCTCATACTCGGCCTCATTGTTTGTACATTTAAAGTTCAGCTTCCTGGCATATGGGATCATCTAACCCTGCGGTGTTGCTAATATTGCACCAATGCTCATTCCCTTCTTATTGACCGCATCGTCAAAATAAAGATGCCACTGTTTTTCTCCTTGAGCTCCTTTGATTTTGAGTCATCCATGGTGAACAGTATATTTTCATCGAGGAACTGAGTTTGCAAGGGTTGATATTTTAGCAATGGTAAATCATCCAAGTGATCTGCTATAGCTTGTCCCTTTACTGATTTTTGTGTGACAAAAGTAATATCATATTGAGACAATAACACTTGCCACTTGACGCACCGACCCACTAGTGTTGCCTTTTGGAATAGATACTTCATTGGATCATGGTGGCACAAAAGTAGGACTGTGCCATCATGTGATGCCTCAAGCGTTGTGTGGCCCAGATAAGGGATAGACAGACTTTCTTAATAGTGTTGTATTTGGCTTCGTAATTGTTGAACTTCTTGCTCAAATAGTAAATGGCTCTCTCCTTGCGACTTGACTCATCGTGCTGGCCCAAGACTACACCCATGGAATGTTGCAACACTAATAAGTAGAGGAGTAGTGGTTGTCCTGGTGCCTATAGAACCAAAACTAGAGGCCTTGCTAAGAGTTGTTTGATCTTCTCAAATGCTACTTGACACTCCTCGTTCTAGTTGATCTAGGCATTCTTCTTTAGAAGCTTAAAGATTGGCCAGCAAATCAACGTGAGTTGGGCAATGAACTAGCTAATATATTGTAGTCGCTGTAGTAGTCCTCGGACTTCCATTCCTGTAGTAGGGAGAGGCATGTCAATGATAACTTTGGCTTTGCTAGGATCCACATCGATTCCTCTCTAGCTAATGATATATCTAAGCAGCTTTCTCGAAGATATCTTGAATACACACTTACAGGGGTTGAAACAGAGCTTCTAGTTTCGCAGACGATCGAATAATTTCCTCAGGCAAGTAAGATGGTCTTTAGGCTCTCTTGATTTGGCAACCATTTCATCCACAAATACCTTGATTTCTTGATGCGTGAGGTCATGAAAAAGTGTTTTCATCGCCCTCTAATATGTGGCACCTGCATTTTCAACTTGAATGACATCACCTTGTAACAGAAGATTCCCCAAACGGTAATGAAAGATGTCTTCTCCATGTCCTCTTCTGCCATTCTGATCTAATTGTAACCGAGAAACCATCCATTAATGATAGCATCTTGTGTCCTATGGTGTTGTCCACTAGGACATTGATGTAGGGTAGCGAAAAGTCATCTTTTGGGCTCGCCTTGTTAAGATCTCTATAATCAATATACCTGCGAACCTGTCCATCCTATTTAGGTACTAGCACAACATTGGCAAGCAATTCTAGATAAAGGATGACCTTGAGAAAATCGACTTTATGCTACTTCATGATTTCCTCCTTAATCTTGAACAACCACTATGGTTGCCATCTTTTGAGTTTCTATTTGACTGGCTTGATATTGGGATTGAGCGGCAGAGTGTGCACAACTACCTCGATGTCTAGGTTGATCATATCATCATAACTTCAGGCAAAAACATCTATGTATTCTCTAAGGAAGGCAAT
The DNA here is from genome assembly GCA_024699735.1 of Posidonia australis. NCBI lineage: Eukaryota > Viridiplantae > Streptophyta > Magnoliopsida > Alismatales > Posidoniaceae > Posidonia > Posidonia australis. The sequence goes on along the minus strand of JAMKQA010103852.1, from coordinate 8,951 downwards.
GAACTCTACTTTGGCCTGGGGTGTCAACCTAGTGTTGACACATACTTCTCTAACATCGTCTGCTGTGTCGATATTAACTAGCTTCATTTCTTCCTCAATGTGGAGATTAGGGCCCTCCAAATCATTGTATTAGGGTTGGAATTTTGGTAGTGCATCATCATCTTCAACTGTTCCTTCATCATCTTCCTCCTCATAGGCTATGAGCTCAGACAAGATCTCTTACTCAAAAGTAGGATCCATGACGTCAAAAGAAAAGACTTGCACTGACTCTTGCCCTTATCGAGGCTTGAGGGTTACACTGACACGTGTGTTTCTGTAGTCGCATTGTGTGGCTTCTACATTGGCGCACTCTAGGCTTGTCGATGGGCTTAGCTATTCTACCTCTTCTGCTGCCATGGCATTATTTGCATACTCTAATTTTTCTAGGTTTTCTGATTTTTTTTGTGCTTTTCTACTGTGATGTCTTTATTTGGCGGCTGTCACTTTGCTGGTTGTTCTGATAGCCACCGCCTAGGCTCTCTGCCTAGCCTAAATTAGGGTTTTTTTTATCCTCTCCTTCCTTGCCTAAGGTGAGGCTTGGGCTACAAAAATCATCTAGACTTGCCTCCTGACTGCTAGGAGATTAACTCCCCTGGTCTAGCATAAATTGACTCTTCTTCTTCAAAGACCATGATGGCCAACCAGTCCCGAGACTCCTAAAGTGCAGATACTATCCCCTACTCAATAGCCATTGCTTTGCCCTTCCTTGTCCTATTCTCTTCTACCGCATCCTCTACTAGTACAATGAGCTACTCTTGGAATAATATTTCTAGATCCTAGAGCATTGTGTCCACCTAGGCCTCTATGGCCGCTCCATCCTCTTCATCTGAGGTGAGATCGACATAGTCGGCCTGTGCTGGCTTGCACTCTTTATGGCTTGGGGTTCCCATGCCTAGCGTAATGCTTCTAGCAGTGAGCTATATATAAGTTGGCAGTGATGATGCTATAAGGACTATTGAATGCTTTGGAGGGCATGTAGATGAAGTTACTACACCCGACTATTAGACCAATCGTCGGACTACTGAGCTGGAGATCACGCCTTCTCCTGGCGTAGATGGTGGACTTGTGAATGATGTTGTAGGGAGTGATGTCTATGATGGAGTTGTTGAGGTGGATAGTTGAAGCACTGATGTTGTTACTAAACTCTGTAGTGAGGCGAGCTGCACTATTGGTGTGGTGGAATTGACTGACTGATCCACCAGTGAGCTAGACTATTGTGTGAGAAATGTTGATACCATGGGTGAACTAGCTGACTGTACTGCTGGTTGCATTGATTGTGCAGAAACTGTAGTGATGTCTGAAGGAGAGACTGGTTGTATTGCGTATGGGGTTGAAACTATCAGCCCTATTATTGTGTCTGTGCTGCTCAAATCAACATCCCTTGTATATAAGCAGTCTTCATCTGAGTAATAATCTTCAATACAAACCCACTCATCTGCATCTAGCTAGGTGTCTAGCTGTTGTGCTGCATTTGCCACAATTGAACTATGGTTGGGGTAGAGAATTCCTACACTGATGAAGTTAGACATGTTAGAGGGAATGGAAAGCTCCTTTGTTTTTAGAAGGTACTAGGACTCCTTTCGGGACTACTGCTCGTATCCAAGACCTTCATGATCCCTCCACTTCGCTGCTGTTATCGGCTTGGCGATCCCTTGATCGTGCCATCAGAGAGGTGTCCCTACATATCCCCACCTATGGCATAGATTCTCAACCATTAGGAAAGGGTTGCTATGAATAGGTGGGTAGCTGCCACACTCAAAATTGGGGATGAAGTTAACCGGCTCAAACAGATTAACGTGATATAGAACATCAGAGGGCTTTGGCTCAAGTTGGACAGTTTGCAAGGACACAAATGATACAACATCAACCCTCTCTTTCCTAAAATTTTCGGCCATCACAATAATGATGTTATCGTCCCAGCAAAACTTAATCATGTGGTGGAGGGTTGAAGGAATAACTTGATGCTTGTGTAGGCAAGGGTGCCCAAGCACAAGATTGAAAGAAGGCTCGAGATCCACAACGTAGAACTTGACACTGAACTCAGCCAGGCCAATGATGAGGGGGATGACTAGGAGACCCAATGCGTCATGGTGCGTATTATCAAATGACGTCATACCCTTTACCATTGGCATGACATCCTTGGATTTTAATCCAAGTTGTCTTGTTGTACGCAATGGGTAGACATTTAAGCCTGCGTCGTTGTCTACTAGGGTGAGGGGAATCCGAAAATTCTGATATTGCGTAGTTATAAACAATGAATGGTTGTGGTTGGTCTCTATTAGAGGCAACTCCTGCATGGAAAAGGAGATGATCTCAAGTGTGGTGATCATTCTCACCAGAGTCTTCAGGGATGTTGGCTTTATGGTGGGGGATACATGGGCAGCTTGGAGAACTTGGAGGAAGGCCTCCCTATGCTCAGTCGAAGTATGAATTAGGTCGTATATGGAAATGTTAGCTTCGACCTTCTTCAGCTGAGCAGTGAGGTTGGTTGTAAGCTTGCTCGTGGTTGCTGAGGTGGATTTGGATGAGGTCTTCTTGATGGTAGGTTTAGGAGGGTGGTTCTCTAGCAGTGGTGGGATGGGTGTTGATTTATTGGCCTTAGGTGCTGGAGCTGGGGCCTTGTACACCTGTCCCGATTGTGTGATGTCCACATACATTTTTGTGGCGTAGTCGTAGGGAACGCGATGGGTATCCTTGGTCAAGTTAATGGCCACGGGCACACAGGCTGTCAACTCCAACTGAGTTGTAGGCAGGCTTGTTGTGAGGGTTGTTGACAAAGGTGCTGATTAGGTAAGCTTTTGCTTGCTTTTGGCTAATAGGCAGATTGGGGTGATGGCAGAAGACTACATGGTGGGATGCATTGTTGTGCGCTCTGGCTTGGTAGTGAGCTAGATCATGTTTCATGTAGAACTTGAGCCTTCGAGAAAAAGATGGTACAAGTGGTGAGGAAATGGAGTTGAAAGATCAGAAATGAGACTAGAGGGGTCTAACACAGATGTATCAGAACCAACACAGAAGATAGAGTGAATTTTTGAGGTCCCTGGTGCTCTCAAATTGACATTCTTGGGCAGGGGCTAGCTGACAATACTAGGGTGTATTGGTGCTCGTGTAGGTGCTGGTGCTGGGGCGAGTGTGAACTTTGCTTCTTGTGTATTGATCATAATGACCTTGCGATCAATGAGGTCCTGAATAGTGTTCCGCAGGAAATAGTTATTCGTCGAATATCCCGTGACACGATGGAAACTGTAGAACGAGCTTGCTTTGTACCACCTCGGGAGAAGATTCGGTAGTGGGCGAACCTCCAAAAACTTAAGGAGCGACTATACCATAGGGAGGACGATGCTCAAGGATTCAACTAGAGGAGTATACTCCCTCTCTAGGCAGCAAAGATGTCCCCGTCCTTGGTACAGTCCTTGCCTTGCCGATGCGATGGGATACACTGGCTCAGCGGTGGTAGTGATGTGGAAAGTGTGTGGTGTCCTAAGTGCTAGTGCGTAGACAACTTGATGTTGAGCTGGTGGGCTAATTAGATTAGTAGGTGCATTACGGGACCCAATATATGCAATGATGGTCTTGGGGGGACCCCTCCTCTTGTTGAAGTTATTGATGGTGCTGTTGTTGTTGTTGCTACTGCTGTTGGTGCTGACATTATGGTTGGTGGAGGTGGCCTCCTTGGTAAATACGGTGAGTGCTGGAAAGCAACCACTACACAGTGAGCTCTCCATGCAAGTGCCAGCTCGAATCAAGGATGCAAAAGTGGTGATTGGCTGGATGCTTAGTAGTGCCTCGGTGGCTGGCTGTGCTCCATGAATGACCATCTCGATAGACTCCTTGTCAGAGGGCCTATCATAGACCTACGAAGCAAGAATGCACTAGCACCCGACATACTCCCCAATTGACTCGTGGGGCTTTTGCTTAGTGGTGACCAAGTCCTCACGCTTAGGGACCAGATAGAGGTTAAAAGATTACTGCTTCAGGAATGCCTAGTTGAGGTCATTCCAAGTCTTAATCGATGCCATATCCAACGAAGTGAACCACATTAGGGTAGGACCGGTAAGACTCTTTTATAACAAATGGATCAAGAGCCTCTCATCAGCTTGCAGTTGTGTGAGGTCCCCATAGTATGCTCTCAAATGCGAAATAGGGTAGCCTTTACCATTATATTTTTCAAGGTCTAGGACTTCGAAGTTTGGCGGGAGAGTTGCCTCTGGAAAATAACAGAGGTTCTGAAACTAGTAAGACTAGTAGTCATTGCCCTGTACTTGTTGGAGTGCTCTTTCTTGATCACTCATCCTTGTCAAGAGAGCGTTTGTGGTTGCTACTGGCAAAATCAGTGCAGTTGGGGCAATTCCTACATATGCTGTTTGGATTGCACCTAAGTGCTCCTTCGGATCCACCATCACGTCACCTGGTGTTGTAGCATGATAGTCGGCATACTCATGTTGTGGTGTAGAGTGAGGTGAAGTGTATGGAAGCAACAACTACTGCATTGGAATGGGTCCAAGAAGCAGACTATGAGGGTGTTGCGCTCCTGCCAAGCCAAAAGGCTAGCCACCAGTTGTAGGAGTAGGATGCTATGCTATGTGTGGTGAAGGTGTTGCAGGTAGAGTCGACACTCCCATTGCCGGAGCAATAAGAAGCTAGGGAGATGGTCGTGGTGGTGTAGTGACGGCTGCCAGAAGTACGGAAACAAGTTGCAGAGGGATCTAGGAATAGAAGGCATAGATGGAGTCAAAGCGGAATCCAAGGAGAAGGCCATGCCTTGCAGCTTCTAGGAAAGAGCCAATAGATGCTTTGCTTTCATGGAAGATGACCTGTTGGTAGCAGTATCAAGGGTCGGGAGAGAAAGTGGGATAGACATCATTGGGGGTTGGAAACTAGATTGTCTAGAGAAAATAGAACCTACTAGAGAGGCTATCATTACGGGTTGGGTGGTAGAAGTGACAGAGTCCAAAAGCTGAACAGACATTGACATCTTTAGGGCCCATGTGGCGGTCACTGTAATAGACTCGGTAACAGGCTCCAGACCGGCTAAGGTCTACCAAGGTCCAGAAGCTGTAGGTAGGGAAACCCTAGATACTTGGAACTGATACGTGGGAACAGATGTCACAAAGGAAAGGGGTTCCAAAGTCGGAATCTCCTTCGAAATAGCAGAGATAGGAAGCTTATTGACAAGCTGGCCCATCGTGGTTCGTGAGTTGGTACAAATGGGGCTGTGACAGTAGGAAGGAATATGAACTCTATGATGAGCTATCATCAAAGGCGATGGGTAGTTTGGGAAATAAGGCTGAGAAAACTGTAACAAAGGAGGAAGTCAGCGAAAGCGGATCTCGAGCTCCGGCTAAGGAACTCACTCGTTGACTTGGAGACGAACAAGAAACAGGGGTCAGAACCTACAACACAGAACAAAATGCAATGTTTATTATAGTGGCATCAATGGCAGGCATGCACATGGATGCATCTAATATGTTCTCTCTCTCCATCTAGCTGTGTCCTATGGGGTTGTCTACTCTGGACTCTCCAATGGGTAGATGGGTCTCTAACATAGGCTAGAAAGTTGGATCCAGTTTTAATCCTGGCCAAAGCGTGGGCTATGAATGGGTGGTGCATTAGGAGTCTTGATTCATGTAGTAGTAATGAGTTGTATTCTTTATTAACATCGACATGACCCTAAACAAGGGGGAATAAACCAGCATCCCATCCTATGCCAATAGCAATAGAACGACAAACCAGGACTGTTCTTCATAACTATAGGTGGACTTAGAGGAGGAGAAGATGCATGCTCCTATATTATTCATTCATGCAAAATGATTAGCATTTTTTACTTACCCATTTTATTAAACCAATGGGAGGAAATGCAAATTGGTCACTAATTTTTACCTAAGTGTTTTCTTTCTCTTGAGATTTTTAGACTACCAAGATGGTGAGGGCAAACAAGTCTCTAATTTCCTTAAGATTAATGCCAAAGGGAAGAAAATACACAAACCTAGCTTGCAATCACCATACATCAATTAAAAGGCATGTCCATGGCATGTGATGGTGTTGTGATCAAAGGGAAAACAAACATTACAAAAGAGGCATTGAGGCGCAAAGGAGGATGGAGGAGGAAGGAGAGATTGCACTCGAGTGGCTCGACCATGAGCTTAGGGGTCACTAGCCTTGCATGGGTCATCAACCATCTACCGATTGAATGTCATGCAATGTAGTAAAATGGTGAAGCAGAACCAAGCGAAAAGGATTGATAGATAGTGTAGGTACCCAATAAAGTGGAGAGGAATGAGTGGCACACTTGGATAGCTCTGGGAGATAGTGTTCTGATGTGGTTTTGCTTTGGCTCCGTTGGTGGTCCATAGCTCGACAATCGGCAGTGAAGGCGGCGATCGTTGGGGTCTACGAGTGCAGGTAGGTGACTAGTGGTGCTCTGGTGGTTGTCTGGATGGTCGGGTGTTCAGTGTGGTGGCAAGGGAGAGGTCTGGTTCAGTGGATTCTTGGGTGGTCAGATGGCGGTTTTGAACGTGGTGGAAGGAGGTCCAGTGAGGAGTGGAGGGTGCTTGGAGCAAGGACGATGAGAGTAAGTGGAAATGAAAGGTGCTTCTCGTCGGAGGAGATAGGTAGCTATATAGGTGGTGGGTTCAAACACTAGTTGTCCATTCCTACCTACTCCTATCCATCGATCCAGATTTCATCATGAGGGCAAGGCTGGGATTCAAATCATCATGGAGGGCTTCATGGTCCAGATGAGAAGTGGGACACACGTAGATCTATGCAAGCCAATGAGAGGCGAGTATTCAATGTTCCCTTAGTGAAAGGACAAATCAATCCTTTTCCTGCTAGCACTGACCTAGGGTAGTCATGCAACTCACCTGCGTGACTTCTCTACACATTCGGGCTGCAGCCTTCCTAAGTTAGACTTTTGCATTGCTCATCTAGGCCACAAATGGGCTTGAAATGTGGACCTTGGTTAAGTGTTGGGCTTTTGGAAATGTAGGTGACTTTGAGTGAGGTGTTTGAGTGGGAAAGTGGTGATGCTGATCGACCATTCAAAGCACATTCCGTTGGAGAAGCTGACTGCCAAACGACTGCTAAATCGAGGTGTCTACACTAAGCCATCCCTCCTTAACTCAGATTTGAATCCATGTCTCTCCTACACGTAAGCCTGCTATCTATACCTCTCCACCTTGTTTTGATGAGGTAGCTGGCATGGTTGCTGGACCACAACCTGCACCCACTGACGAGCGGTCATACCAAAGACAACCACCTCATTTCCAACTAGCCACCCAATCTACTCCAAACTCCCATACCTTCCAACCTGTTGTGTTGCCTCAATTGGGTAACTACATAGCCTCCCTTCTCCCCAACTAGTCCCAGCCATCTTCGGTCGACGAGGAGTCAATGGTCGACGTGGAGTCACTGCACAACCTCCTCTGTCATCGAGACCCTCCACCACCTTCAATTCTGACCAACACCCGCAATGACCACATAGACAGCAGCCCCACAGCTGGTTCAGCCTCTGAGCTAGCCTCAGTCCACACATCTGAGCCTCCAGCACCACCACTTCTATCCTCCATGTCCACCTCCATCATCGTCGAGTATCATCAGCCTAGGGAAACACTACTGCGAGCCTCACATCGAAGGGACAACCCGTCCACATAGACAGGTAAGCTCCTCCTCTATCGTGAATGCTTGGGTTTATCTTCTAGATTTGATTAGCAACCTTGTCGATATTTCTTCATGTTTATATCTGAATTTATCATGCATCATTCGTCCATGGAATTTCCAATCGACGATGGTAGTCCTCTTTGTTTGTGTTAGGCCAACGGCCTATGAGCATGATGGCGAGCCCTTGTGCATGCCTCTCCCTTGCTCTCTCTCCACCGAGGAGTCCTGGATGCTCATTGGCACTCCTTGCCTCCTCCATGGCTGTTCCAGCCCTGCACTCCAACGAAACTTTGTGTCGACGATGGGAAGAGGATTGCACTTTGCATCTCATTCATGTATTGCATACATGCTATGCATCATTGTTTCCCTTCACTTCCTTCCACCTCAGACAACCTCCATGAGGCTCACCGAAGATCACGACCGGATTCCATGGTCATGAGAGGTAATGACGCCCACCAGTTGAAGAGGAGGATTGAGAGAGACATTCATGCACCCTAGGTCCATGTTTGCTACTCATGGTTGCTCATTGTAATACGCTCATGCATCCTCAGTGCTCATTTACATGCTCGCACCATCTTGCATCTTCTTTGTGCGATGAAAAGGTCACTGGTCTACAACACATTCCAGATCGCATGTTGAGCTCGCATATTGGACTTGCGTCCAAGTACCATGGCTTGGTCTTGTGGTTTGCCAAATCCAGAATAGACCAGTCGATCAGAGAACACACATGCATATTTACATGTTTCCAATCCTTTTTTCCTACATCCAGATTGTCACTCCTTGCATGTTTTCATCGCACTCAACATGCTTTCACTTATTATTTCATCATGGCATGTAGCATTCATTCAACTTAGACTTAAGCAAGTATACATTAGCATTGGCCAAATATGCAAGCGATTAGCAAAGAAAGAAAGATTTATGGGACGTATTGGGGTGCCTTACACCTTTCCCATGTGTGACCATGCCCGACCCGAGGGAGGGGGAAGGGGAGGAGATAACAGCCATGCCGAGATGGCGAAGGCGCAAGGATAAAAGAAAAGAAAATGGAGTCGCCACCTAGTCTTTTAAGGGAAAGACGAGGAAAACCACAAAAGGATGAATGGATGTGATGCAGATGGGAAGGCTGGATGTCTGCTAACCAGAGGATGGGTAAGGATTCCTATTACGCACGAGGAAGGTGTTAGGCACCCTCGTACGCCCGAGAAACTCGGTCTTTCTAGTCCAAATGCTTGCTAAGGGTTTGATGAATGTTT
>JAMKQA010103851.1:0-14791 GCA_024699735.1 Posidonia australis | reverse complement strand
TGAAAATCTTCTGGCTGCAACTGCAATTGGACAGAGCAGCGAGGGGGGGCAAGGCTTGGCTCCCGATAGTGAGATGGCCCTTGGCACACCACTGATCTCAGGGCATTTTTAACCTCTGGTTAACTCTTATCTACAAGCTCAAACAGTTTAACATAGGAATTTTTATTTTGTGGCTGCTAAAGGCAGATCCTGTGTTGATTGTCTTTATTTTATCAACACTTTCACTCCCCATCTTTTGTGTCACCTGCTGCGTGACGGGGATTTCGTTTTTATAACATCTATTGAAACTTATGACTTACTGGGATGTAAGAAAAGATATTAAAAGAAATACTAATACCGTTAACAAAAAAAACTTTCTTCACTCATTCTACATAAAAATAAGAAAGGATGTAAAAAATTTCTTCACTCATGTGATTTTGAGACAGAGAAAGTAAAAACAAAGAGCAGTAGTTGGAGTGGGAGACAAAAATTAAGTAGAAATAGAATCAAAACTGTGTTGGGGAAAAAAAGGAAAGAAAATGCAAAACATGTATCAAATTTGGTGTTAATTACGATTCGAGGAATTATTGTTCTGCTAAACTAAAAAGGAAGAAATTGTTTGAAAGGTAATATGGTTTCTTTAATGGTGGAATTCTTGTGTTTTCTATTCATATGACTTAAATTTATTGCCTTTGTTTTGTGTTGCATTGATAAGATTGTTCAAATTAATGAATCATTAGAAAATGGATGGTTCCAAGTTGAATAAATGTACATCTAGTTATCTATAAAAGTCAAAAAGAAATCATTTTTGTCATAAGGTTGATTTTTGTTTGACAAGTATTGAATATATGTCATTGAATTACTATGGTAATTGAATGATTTCATCTTGTAATGAAAAATATTCTTTTGGGAAGAGTATGAATGTATTTGGTAACCTAACGAATTACCATGGTAATAGGTAGAATTCTAACGATAAGTAATTGATCACTATGGTAATTGGATGTTATCATCTGGTAATGAGGATGATTCTTTCGATAAGAATATTAATTTCTTTGTTAACCTAACAAATTGCTATGATGATGGATTAAGTAGACGAATTCCTATGGTATGTAGATTAATTCCTATAGTAAGAAGAATTCTTCTGGTGACTAGAAGAATTTCTCAAGTAATCAGAAGATATCATTCAACTTAAAAAATCATCATCTCGTATAAGATGAGTTATTAATGTTCAAATACATCGATATTAATTACACATTCAAAATCAACTAAATTAACTTATTAACCCCAGAAAAGTAATTACCTTCAACTAATATCTTACATGCATATGATCAAATCAAAATAATATAATTTATGATCAAGATCTTGATTCTTTGTATAATTATTATGTACATACATATATACATATATATATATATATATATCCTTAAGTCGAAACGGACAACGACTAGAATAGATGTCAAACAAACCTATCTTGGTTGTAAATTTAGGTAAGAAATTATCACTCTACTCGTTCCAAGCCAATAAATGGGATAATAAGTAATTTCTTATCCATTAATAACCCTAATCATGGAGATGAAGAATACATAGGAGGAAACAACCCAGCTAGCTAACTAAACATCCCATCTCAATTCCTTTTGAAAAAACAAAAACATCCTACTCTTCCCTGTGATACCGAGGGGCAAGCGAAAATGACCACAACTACTTATTAAAAGTGGAGAAACGAACGCAAAAGATGACCAAGAAAATTCAAAGCCCATCGTCAAGACCAAGATATTCTTCATGCGTTTAACAATGAATACAAAAGGCCTTATCCATAAAGTAGTGTTAAGTGAAGACCACGGCTTGTCTCTTTGCTTGGGAAACTTTGGAAGTTATCCAAGAACGAAACTTTGGAAGTTATCCAAGAACCACACGGAGTAATGGGTGGGTCAAGTTACAGAAGAATATTAACCAAAGACCATTATTTGATCGCATTGGTCTAGGTTTTAGCTGGGTTGGCTACGTATAATAAGTAGTTTTTGCTGTTAAGGTACTTATATATATAGATTGCTATGGAAGTCGGGAAATACCACCCACTAAAAAAAGAGGAAAAAAAAAATGTTTATTTTTGCTTAAACTGTATTAAAAGTTTGCTGGCATGACATATTTGCCACCTTCTTGTTGGTACTATTCTTAACCAATGCCATGCAACAACTGCAGAGGGGACTGCACCACGTGATTAACCAGATAATTTTAGAAACTCCTATCTTAAACAATAGTTATGAGGAAATAAGATACTTTAAGGGAGTCGTAAATATTAATTGCAACTTTATCAGCAAAGGTCTCAAATTTACAATCTAAGACTTGTATTTTCTGTAATTATCATAATGTTTAAGATTTGTATTTGGATAAATTAAAAAAAAATTGAGATGCCAGGGAATATGTAGTTTTCTGCAACCAAAGAGATAAAATGAAAAAATGAAAAGAAAAGTAGTGGACCTTGACGGCCAGAGCTGAGACCCCATACCATGTTCCTTTTCTTCTTTCCTCTGCCCATTCGAAGTTAACAGCAGATTCCAATTTCCAACATTCCACCTTTTTTTTTTTTTCCCCCGTTTTTTGACTTCCTGACAGAGAGCTTCCTCTGCTTTGCGGAGGCTTCAATCATGCATTTCGGTTTGGACTGGAGGAGGAGGAAGGGTAGCAGGCAGCACGCGGGTGGTGGTGGTGGTGGTGCGCCGGCGTCGGGGGCGGATGGACGTGTGGAGATGGCCACCGGTGAGGTCCTCGACGGGCCGGATTGGGGTCTGAACTTGGATATCTGTGATACCATCAATTCGTTCGAGTGGTAAATTCTCAAAGATGGGAACTTTTTCTTTTTCTGTCCTTTGTTTTGGGCGCAAGCTTTTATTTTATTTTTTTCCTTCTGTAGTTTTGTTTGGAAAGGTTGTTGTGGCTTTATGTTTTTGGTTTTGGTTTTCATCAAAGATTTCAGCTTTTTTTTCTCCCCTCTAATGAGATATAAGAATTGGGTGTGCCAATGGATTGAGGGATTCTGAGGAGTTATGGTAGTGTGGCGAAATTCTGGAGTTCTTGTGGATTAGTTCTGAAAAGCTGCTTTGCTTTCCTCCCTGTTGTGGAATTGGGTTTGTGAGTTATCCTGGTCTAAACCATTTTTGTTATCTGATATGTTTGATGAATTGGGTATCAGCTTTTACTTACCAAGCGTGACTTTTATGTTTCCCTTGTTATATATTTTCTCCTACTTTGTGGTGGATCTTGACGGAGATCATTGAATGTTAATTCACAAGAATTGTTCGCCATTTACGTGTTGTAATTAGCACTTACATTATAATTTTCTCTTTTTTTATTTTGAAACTGGACATTATAATTTTTTTGTATTTACAACTACATGACCAGCTGTCACGTACGGTACATCTATGCTTTCAAGACCATTGCAATCGTTTGTGTTTACCTTATCATGGGTCTACAACCCTGCAACACCGCCAATTCAGGCCACTGTGAATCATTTGGTATAATGGTCGAGGCACCCTTGATCTATCGATTTCCTTTTCTACCTCTTCTTATTTTTCCTACTTTCTCTACCTTTCTTCCTCCTCCATTTGTCCTCTCTCTGGTCGGCTATCCCAGTTTAACCAACGGCTCTCTTTACTTATTCTTCTTTCCCAGTCATTTTGGTCTTGGCAGTGATTTTTAGTTTTTACATCCTTATGTTCAAACTCATCTCCTGAAATTTTCTCTTGTTGAAAGCCCAGATTTTCCCATTCTTCATTTGCTAAGGTTCTACTTTGCCACATTGATGATGCCATTCCCACACCATATGCTACTCTTGAGAGCATAGTTATCACAGTGCCCATCCAGGCGGTGCCATTGGAGGTTCAGGCGTCCAGACGCCTTGAGTTAAATTAGCCCAATGGTGCCAAATATTGACTCTTGATGATTACTATTTAGTTTTTCTTAGTTATTGTTATTTGTTATTGACTATTTGACTTATTATTATTGTTATTGACTCAATTATTGTTATTTGTTATTGACTTATTGTTATCGTTAAGATTGTTATTAATTTGGAGGACAATTCAGATTTGATTTATAGTTAGATTGTTAATTTGTTATTGCTAATTTTAGAAATTGATATATCATTTTATTAGTGCATTATAAATTCTGAATATATATTTAAACATATTTAAAAAAATCTGAAAAATATGTAAAAAATCGTATTTTTATTACCGCCTAGGCATCCAAATGCCTTTGCTCATCGCCATGGCGCTAAGGCACCATAATAAGTATGCCTGAGAGCACTATTACACCTTATATCACCTATGGCCTACCAGAGTTCGTTTAGTAAGATCAATGGGCTCTCACATGGTTGCATGTGTTATTGTTTGAGGAATTTTTCATTCAAGTTGTCAATCGTCACACTACTAGAGAGTTTGGGTGGCTCTTGAGTATGCTTCCCCCAGTCGTCACCTTACAACTCCACATGTAGGAATTTAGTTGCAAGCCTTTCTTCAAGGAGATGAATCTATGGTAGTGTACTCTCATCAAGCTAAGGTAATGATTGAACATATCTCAGCCTTTGTCTTCAAAGGTTTAAATGATTTAAAGATCTTGTGATATCCTTGACTATTAATGGATCGGTCCTTATCTACTCTAGTTTCCTGGTTCCTTAGTAAGTGATGTGATTTGTTGTCAACTTTCCACTCCATTTGCTTCTCTCATGATTGCCAACTCTCTTATTACCTGTCACTACATCTGATGGTGCAACAAGTGGGTGATCGTGGAAACAAAGGACATGGTCATGGTTGATTTTGTGTTTTTCAACAATAATGCACCCATCTTTCCAAAATAATCATACCAATGACAGAAATTATACAATCTAATTCCCATGTGCCTCCCACAAAGGGGTTTTTGCCAAACTATCAAGCACTTTGACTTTGTCCCTATGGATACACGATAGGTTGCTTATGAAACAATTACTGTAGAGGATGGTGGTGAAATAGATGGGATTGATGCCTTTAGTCGCATGCCTTGTGAAGTGGTAAGTGACCATTCTAGCATTCCCTACTTCACATATGTGTTGTGTCAAACACCTAAGGCACCTCTCAGATTCCTTGCTATACCCTTTACGTGTCAATTAGCAAGTTGAACTCTTTTTTAATGTGGTAGGACTTTATTATAGGTCTTTACATATGTTGATAAAAAGGCATCTTTATTTAGGAGGAATGAGGAGAGTGCCTTCGTTGAAGATTGATAGAATGAAAGAAGAAAATAATATTATTACTAAATAACAAAAGGAGTACAATCTCCTATATGTAGGAGAGCCAGAAAATAAAGGAAAAATAAACTAAATGTCGTAAATGACGTCAGTGTGGATGTCTACACCAAATTCCTGTGTCATCAGGGAATCAACGGACGTTTGTAAGGACATCCACTAGGATACAGATCTCGATACTCTCCCTTAAGTTGGAGTATAGATAAATATTCTTCATGCACAGCTTGCCTATTAAATAGTGGAAGACATCATTTTTGAGTGCTTTCGTAAAGATATCTGTAGCTTGCTCCTCGAATTGAGGTATGTAGTGTAAATAGTCTGGTTAATCATAACATTTCTTACAAAGTGACAATTAATCTTAATATACTTGGTATATTCATGGAAAATCGGATTGTTAGAAATATAGATGGTCGCTTAATTATCACAAAATATAGGAATACGATTATTGTAGATCACCCTAAAATCTCTCATGAGTGACTTATCCAAATAATCTTGTAAGTTGCAAAAGCCATAGTTTTATATTCCACTTCAGTACTAGCACTAGATCTCGAGACAACAGTTTGTTTCTTGCTCTCCTATGTGACAAGGTTGTCTTCAACAAAAGTACAATATCTTGACGTGGATTTTTTGTTATTTTTGTCACCTACATAACTAACATAAGAATATGCGACGATATCTAGATGTTCATTCTTCTTAAACCATAGTCCTTTCCCTGGAGTTTTCTTGACGTATTTCAAGATATAACATACAACATCCTAGTGACATTGCTAAGGTTCTCCATAAACTGACTAACTAAGTTCACTACAAATGTGATATCAGGTCTAGTAATAGTGAGGTAAATTAGCATGCCAACCAGTTGTCTATATCGAGTTCTATCTTCAAAATCCACATCCTTTCGCCACAAGTGTATATTTGCTTCCATTGGCGAGCTTACAAATCTAGCTTCTAAAAGACTTGTTTCGATCCATGACATATTTTCTTTGAGATAGTACAATTCCTTATTTGCTATGAGCAATTTTAATGCCAATGAAGTACCTAAATGGCCCAAATCCTTAGTGACAAATGTGCCTTAAAGATATTTCTTCATATCAACAATCCTTGCACTGTTACTCCTTAAAATTAAGATATCATCCACATATACAACAACAATAACAATGCCACTAGATCCTTTTTTAACGAATATTGAGTGATTTACATTATTGCAAATAAAGCAATTTGTAGTAATGTTTTGGATGAATTCGTTAAACCAGGCACAAGGACTTTGCTTTAAGTCATAAATCGATTTCCTAAATCGACATACAATCTTCTCCCCTTGAGCAATAAAATCAAGTGGTTGCTCCATATGCACCTTCTTAGACAGATCACCAAATAGAAAAGTACTTTTGACATCCATTTGATAGATTGACTAATCTTTATTCATAGCAACTGAGATAAGGATCCTTGTAGAGCTTATTTGCACAACAAGAGAGAAGGTCTCGAAGTAATTGACCCTATATGCCTGTGTAAGTCTTTGGCAACCAAATGTACCTTATACCTGTCGATTGATCCATTAGGTAAAATTTTTACTACAAATACCTACCTACAGCAACAGGAGAGACAAATGTGTTAGATCTTACGTTTTCCTCTCAAGATTTCCATCTTACCTTCATTGTCTTTTTCCATTCAGAATGAAGAAGAGTTTCATGATAATTCTTAAGCATAGAAGTAGGTGTAATGGACATAGTAAAGGTACGAAAAAAAATGACTTAGATGATCAAAGGATACAAGATTGGCAATTATATGTTAAATGTAGGAATGTATACCTTTGTGAAAAGCTAGAAGATCCAAATTCGTTGGACACATGGGTGGCGGACCTCCATTCGAGTGCAGCTTAGTAGTAGCTGGTTGAGTTTTAGGAGTAGGTGGATGTCTTCTGGAATTCTCCTATAAAGGAGGAGGGGCACTTGAAGTAAACTCAGACAGTATGATTGAGTCAAGCAACACTGGAATAGGAACACTTGATGAAGAGCTGGTCTAATGAAAACATTTTTGCTACTCATAGAATGTTACATCAGTAAAAATAAAAAATTTCTTGAGATGGGATCAACGCAACGATACCTCTTTTGAGTCCAAGGATGTCATAACTTGTCAAGTCTCAGTTGATGAATATGTACATAACAAGTACACTTAAAAGCACGGGTTACTCTGGAAAGACCACTCTAAAATGAATAACTCCCCTAAGTACAGAGGATGGCATCCTATTGATAAGAAAATAAGCAGTCAAAACAACATTACCTTAAAAGATTTTAGGACCATCCATTTGGAATATCAAAAATCGAACATCTAATAGATTCCTATTTTTGCTTTCAGCCAAGACATTTTGTTGCAAAGTTAAGTACAAGAACTTTGATGAATAATGCCTTGAATGAAACAATAAGTATTAAAAGAACTTTTCATGTATTCTAAAGCATTGTCAGTTCTCAAGATATACAAGGGAGTAGAAAATGGTCATACTCCTCATGAGACAGATGAATTATATCACTAAATGTTAGAGAATTGTCTGTAGTAGCCATAGTCGTTCTAGAAGACTTTGACTCCTTGATCCAATTTGGTTTGCCATGCTTTTTCTATCAAGTGTTTTCTATATGTTTTGGCTTGCCACAAAATGTGCACTTCCGATCATCATGCAGCTAGACATTACGTCCTTTAGAGGGCTGTCAATGGTGACCATTAGGCACTTTGGTAGTCCCAAAGTCATCACATGTAGCCATAGTAGAAGGATCCATTGGTGTCATAGTTGATAGGGATGTAATCAAGGATGCAGTAGACAAACAAGAAAATACATATTTTAAGGAATCATCTTCTTATTGAATAATTGACCCTTTAACATCCTATAGTTTTCATTTAAGTTCATTAGAAAACCACAAACAAATAAATCTTCCTATTGTTTTCTTTATTTGTCAAGGTCAATGATAAGAGGTAGCAATTCACGAAATTTATTGATAACTGCTTTGTAGATTGAATAGATCTCACTGAGGGATCAATCCTCTTATTTGTTATGTACAATCTTCTTGAACAAGTCATAGGTACGCAATCCATTAGCTTCATTAAGGTACAACTTCTTAATATATGTCTACATCTCCTTTGTTATATAGATGTACAACCAATCCTAGTAACAAGTTCTGATTCTACAACATTTATCATCCATGTCTATTTGATGGATCATCATTAACATGATATTCACGACCTTGAGAGCCTAAAAATCGATAGAAAGCTAAGTTCATAGAGGATAGTTATTGTTATTAAACTTCGTGTTAATAACCATAGTTGCCTTGAACTCGAGGTAGAGGACTCGGTCATAGGTAATGCATATCACGCACAAGAAATAACAATCAACAATTAATTATGTAAGAGATGATAATAACCAATCTAATAAGAGAGGATTGACAGTCCTCAAACAAACACCATGGAAATGATTAAAGACTAGATCACTAAGAGAAACAAAAAGAACGGTGGTAGAAGGGATGGTAGAGGTAAAGAAGAAGCCGATGGTAGAGGAAAATGGAATGGTGGAGGGAAGAAGACGACGATTAGGTTAAGGTTTGGCTCTGTACTATGATAGAATGAAAGAAGAAAAGAATATTATTACTAAATAAAAAAAATAGTACAATTTCTTATATATAAGAGAGCCAAAAATAAAGGGAAAACAAATTGAATGCCGTAGCAAACGTCCATGTGGACGTCTACTCCTAACCTTAAACTCGTCAGAGAAACGTCTACCCCATATACCTATGTCATTAGGGAATTAATGGACATTCGTGTAGACATCTGTCAAGAACAAATCCTGACAATGATATTACTTTTTGACGAGAAGTTGTCTTAAGAGAGATCCCACCAAACTCTAATGTTTGTCATAACATTACGCTGGAGTATCCAATCCTGACTCCATGTCCTCACTCTTCCTTCCTTGTCCTTCACAAGGAAAGTGGAGCCTCGAGAAGCACACTTGAGAGGAAGATCTTTGGCCCTCACCACTTCTCTATAACCCCACTTTTCTTTCATCTCGTCCTTCTAATCCCATTATCATGTTTCTACAAAGCCTTATGCCCAGTCCCCATCTTCCAACTACTATATGGATATGGATGCCACTCATCACATTGTTCAAGAGGTGAATGCCACATCTTCATTTCTTGTGATTCCCATGGCTCTGATGAGGTGAAGGTCAACAACAGCATGAGTTTTCTTATTCATCACACTGATTGCTCTATTCCCACTTCTTGTTGCATGTGTCTTTCAAATCATGTTATTTAATCCTTCTTTAATTTTCTCAATTCAGTAGAGAGAACAATGTTTCAATTGAATATTTCTTGGTAAATTTTTGATTATTGACAGTGCTCCTTATTGACTAGAGAGAGCTCTCATGCTCTTGTTACTGTGAATAACTCGCAAATTAGCATTGTTGTTCAAGTTATCAGGCATGGAACTTATTCCTCTGGCGGTGGCTTCGTATCATCTATTCTGATATGTGTCGTGGGTTACTCATATTCATGATGTTTATCAGCTTTGCACCTTCGCAAGCTAACCGTCAATCATCATCCATGATATTCTCCATTAATCCTGCCCCTCTTTGCTTCATGTTGATGTTTCGGGATCAAGACATCACATATCCTCTCATTTTTTTATTTTTCATTTCTAGATGACTATTCCAAATTTGTTTGGTCTTAACCTATCACATTATAAGTTTTTTTAACTATCTACAGTTCCCTCTGTAGTTGAGAAGCTCTTATACTATACTATTTTAAAGTCATTAAACAAATAGAGGTAGTGTGTATCTTAGATTTCAACATGTTTTTGCTATAGTGTGGCATTGCCAATTATGTGACCTATCCATATACCTATGCTCAAAATCAAGACATTTGACTGTCGACATTGCATCATTGTTGAGTAGAGCCTCGCCATTCTGCTCACACGTCTCTTGCCAGTCTGACATTGTTAACTACCCTGCAGCACCAATGGAAGTAATTGCAAATCTTTAGTGTTTGAAACATCGATTCCTATATTGAAAAAAGTATAAGCTGCCATTTTAATTTTATACCTATCCTATTTCATTTCATCCAATCTATATTTGGTTCCCAGCATTATTGGAAAACTAATTACTTCTGTTGATTATCTTTTTCTGCAAAATCTTTTGGTAGAATTTATTGAGTTTTGTGGTGAATGAAATCAGGCAGGCAAAAGATGTGGTTAAAGCTATCATGAAACGCCTCCAGCATAGGAACGTTGGAGTTCAAACTCTTGCTTTGTCTGTAAGTTCGAAGACCCAATTAGCAGCTTTAAGAGTGTAGACTGTGTCATACTTTCAATTGTTTCAAATATGCAGGGTTATGCTTGGTGGTAGGAAACAAGGTGACAGCTAGGCACTTAGCATAAAGGAAATTTAATGATGATTGGATAGGCTGCTCATGATAATTTGTCTAAATCAATAACTAAAGATGCTGCTGATTTTTTTTATATGAATATTAATTTAAGATCTCATGCAGCTACTTGAGACGATGATAAAAAACTGTGGGGAGAATGTGCATCTTCAGGTTGCACAAAGCGATATTTTACAAGAGTTGGTTAAGATTGTCAAGAAAAAGGTCAGTTTCTTGTTTTTTTTTTTCCTTTCTAGCATGGGTACACTCTGCATATATTAAAATTTTGGCAGGTCAGAAGAAACTTCATGCCTTCATTGGGCTTATCACCCATCTATCCTTTATTGGACTTAATTCCATCATTAGTGATATGCAACTTGGTAGATACCTTGCTTTTTAGCTATATTTTTTTAAACAGTGTTTCATATATATATTGTCTGATAAAATCTTTCATTTGTTTCTTTGTACATTAATATCATTCTAGAGCTTTCTTTGTTTAGAGTTTGTATTTTTTGCTCAATGACACAGACAGATGTGAAGTTGAGGGATAAAATTTTATTACTTCTAGAGTCCTGGCAGGAAGCATTTGGTGGACCTAAGGGGAGGTATCCCCAATATTACCAAGCATACGTGGAATTGAAGGTACATGTCCTCTTAACATTTACAGTTTACATTTTGCATGAGTAAGCAGCATAATCACCTATCATCCACTTAAATTAAGTTGGTGAAGTGGACATTGACATCAGGGTGATGAAATGCAATTGTTTTAGTACTTGTTATGGATGGGTCGTGCCTAAATTGTATTCTAAATTATGGACTTCTTTTAGGATTTCAAATTTGTTAATTTGGCGTTTAAACCACACAAACTTTTTAGGTTGTGCTTGGAAACGTTTTTTCTTACGCAGCTTATTGAGAAAAGCTAACTATTTGTTAAATTATACTTTTTGTAGCTTTTATGAAGGTAAAGAAAGTTTATTTGGTTTGTATGTTCAATAATCACTTATCAGTTAATTAAAGGATTATATTGCCCTCGTCATTGTCATTAACTATCGTCTACTCGTCGCTACCTTGTTGTCGTTCATCGTCGTTAGCCACCACTGCTATCGTCGTTGGCTACTATTATCACCATCGTCGATCACCACTATCACCATCGGTGTTGACTACTACCATTGTCGCTATCAGTCATCACCATTGTTGCTGTTGGCTACAACCATAATCGTTGTCAGCCACCACTACAATCGCCATAGGCCACCATTGCTATCGTCGACCGCCACCACCGTCGTCGTTAATCGCCACCATCGTCATCGGCTACAACTATCGTCGTTGGTCACCACCGTTGCCATCGTTGGCTACCACTATCGCTGCTGGCCACCACCACTAGCCACCTCCACTGTCGTCGGCCACCACCATCTCTGTCGACCATCACCACCGCCGCCGTCGGGCAATACCACCACCGTCGTTAGCGGACATCACTATTGCTGTCGGTCATCACCACCACCATCGTCAGCCACCACTACCACAGTCGGTCACTACTATTGCCATCGTTGGCTACTACTATTATTGTCGTCGGTCACCACTAACGTTGTCGGTTACCACCACTGTTGCTGGTCATCACTGCCGTCGTCGGCCAACACCATAGTCCTGTGGACTACTACCACCGTCGCCGTCGACCA
Source organism: Posidonia australis (assembly GCA_024699735.1). Lineage (NCBI taxonomy): Eukaryota > Viridiplantae > Streptophyta > Magnoliopsida > Alismatales > Posidoniaceae > Posidonia > Posidonia australis. Next base: position 2,474 of record JAMKQA010103851.1, on the reverse strand, counting down.
TTACTACTGCCATCAGCCACTATCGTCATCGTTGACCAACACTACCGTTGTCGGTCACTATCACCGTCGTCGGCCACTATCACCGCCGTTGACCACCACCACCAATGTCGACCACTACCACCGTCGTTGTCGTTGCTTTAGTTTATGTTGTAATTAAAATCAATTTTTAAGGATATCATTGGAAAAATTATGGTTCATATTCATAGTTTTTCAAAAAGTTAACATCAATTAGCTTTTCTAAAAGCTACCTTAAGAGCTTAAAATGAATTAAAAAGTTACAATTAACTTTTTTGGAAAAGTTTGATAAGTTGACTCGTTTGAAATGCTTATTAGGCAATAAACGTTTAACACAATAAGCTGGTGTACAAAGAATTGTCAAACGTTACCTTAGTCTTAGGTTGTGTTTGGAAACGCCTTTTCTTATGCAGCTTATTGAGAAAAGCTAGTTTTTTGTTAAGTTGTACTTTTTGTAGCTTTTATGGAGGTAAAAAAAAGCTTTTTTGGTTTGTATGTCTAATAAGAACCTATGAGTTAATCAAAAGACTATATTGTCTTTAAAATTGTCGCCAACTGTCGCCTACTCGTTGCTACATTGTAGCCGTCCATTGTCGATGACCACCATCGCCATCGCTGCTTACCGTATCTGTTGTCGCTGCTGTCGTCGGCCACCATTGTCACTGTCGTCGACAACTACCACCACCGCCGCCACAAGTCGTTGACCACCACCACCGCCATCGTTGCTTGCCACTACTATCACCGCCGTTGCAGGCTACTACTACCCTGTTACCAACCATCGCCACGGGTCGTCAGTCAGCACTACCGCTACTGTTGTCGGCCACCACCACTACCATCGTCGTTGGCCACCACTATCGTCACCATCGTCGACCATCACCATCCCTGTAGTCGCTAGCCACCACCACAGTTGTTGTCATCGACTACCACCACCAATGCTGTTATCGGCCACCACCATCACCATTATTGTCGGTCATCACCACCACCACTGTTGTAGTCAGCCACTACCATCGTCGCCATCGTTGACTACTACCACCGTCGTCGTCGTCGACCACTACCATTGTTGCTGTCATCGGCCACCACCATCGCCGTTGTCATTGGTCACCATCACCGCCATCGTCGTCGGCCACCGCCACCATCGTTATTGTCGGCCACAATAACCATCGCCATCGTCGGCCACCACCGCCGTCATCGTTGTCGACCGCCATTATCGCTACCATCGTCGGCCACCACAACCACCACTATCGTCGGCGGCCACCATCGTCACTGTTGTCGACGGCCACCATCGCCACCGTCGTCAGCCACCACCACCACCGCTGTCGTCGTCGGTCATTACCACCATTGCCATCATTACCTACCACCACCACCCTTGTCGTCGGCCACCACCACCGTCGTCGTGCCTTAATTCATGTTATAATTAAAATTAACTTCTAAGGATATCATTAGAAAAGTTATGGTTAATATTCATAGTTTTTCAAAAAGTTAACATCCATTAACTTTTCTAAAAGTTACCTTAGTAGTTTAAAATGAACTAAAAAGCTATAGGCAGCTTTTGGAAAAGTGTAATAAGCTAGCTTGTTTGAAAATGCTTATTAGACAATAAACGCTTAATGCAATAAGCTGGTGTAAAACAGCGTTTCCAAATGCTATCTTAGATGCGGGAAGGAGGTGATAGAAAAATTGCTATGGGGTTTAGAGTATTTTCAAATATATTGTTCTAGTATGCTGAAATTGGTTTGTAATGACTATTGAGGTGAAGATTGTTGGTATTTTCTTTTATTTATGAGTGTGTAGTTGTACTTTTGTGTATGTTCTTATTTATTCTGGTTTCACTAGGCATGGAACCAAATGTCGGACAGTGTCGGCGAAATTTCGCCGACACGTGTCGGAAAGTGTAGGTAGGGAAACGATATTACAATGTATGTCGCGACTTACCTGATGTCGGACGACATGTCGGTGGGTGTCGGTGGATTTCGGTGGATTTCGGTGGGTGTCGGTGGATTTCGGTGGATTTCGGACGAGATGTCGAGCCCTTCATCCCCAGCCTTCGTCCCCAGTCCGTCGTCGTCTCGAGCCCTTCGTCCCCAGCCCGTCGTCATCCCGAGCCCGTCGTCCCCAGTCCCACGGCAACCTGCACTTCCCGGTCCTCCACGTCGACCACCGCTCCACCCCCAGCTCCGACAGCCTCTCCTTCCCCACTCCACGTCGACTCGCACGATCTCGCCGATCTCTCCCGCAACCAGGTGTCGCACGATCTCGCCCGCAACCAGGTGTCGCCCGATCTCGCCGATCCCGCCCGATCTCGCCCGCAGGTGTTTTTTTGGTAAAGACGAGTACTGTGACTTTATTATTCAGATATGTGAAATATATAACATTCTGTTTTAAGATATGCATTCTGTTTAATAATAGTTATTAAGTTATGTTATGTTAAAAAAAAATTATGTTATGTTATGTTTTTAATT
>JAMKQA010103850.1:0-21546 GCA_024699735.1 Posidonia australis | reverse complement strand
GTTTTGGTGGGGTGCGTACTGGGTGACTTTGGTCACTCATGCGTTTTCCTGGTGGTTTTGTTCGCAGGTGCAGGCATGCGTTTGGTTTAGCGTAGTGCATATAGTCTGGAGTCTGTTAGCCGCACACACAGGTTCCTGGTGGTTTGATAGTTTATTGTTTAGCTTTAGTTTTCCCGTAATTTAATTTGTTTAAATTATTGTGGAAAATTTGGGTCGTGACAAAGATCCCATTAACATCCTTCCAAATGTGGACAAGATATGGATGTATCTTGGAAAATCTTGATTTGGATAGGGATGTAGTTGGACCTAATTTGTTGATAGTCCTATTTTCTGGTATGTTATATGTAAAATAGAGAGAAAAGAGTTTGTGTATATTGATATTAGGTCAATAAGATACATATAAATATGATCGAAGTAGATGGATATATAGATGGATATCCAAATACCCTATTACGCTATTATATCACCTAATACACAATACTCTCGTAATCTTAATACTCTATCTCAAGCTGGAGTATATATATTTATCATGTCCTGCTTGTTATAAAGAAAATCATATGTTCCAATACTAAGTCCTTTAGTAAAGATGTTAGCACACTGGTCTGAGGACTTTGTGTATGGAGTAGATATAATCCTTTGTATCACCATCTCTTGAACAAAGTGACAGTCTATCTCTATATGTTTGGTGTGTTCATGGGTTCAAGTCAGTAAATAGCCGTCTGATTGTTATAATATATGGGTATAAGTACATCAATAGGAAGGTTCAAGTCAATCAAGAAGGAGCGAAGCCACATTATCTCGTAAGCCGTATGAGTCATCGATCTATACTCAGATTTAGCACTGGATCTAGAGATAATATTTTGTTTTTGCTGCGTCATGTAACTAAATTTTCCCTAACATAGGGTACAATATCAAGACGTGGACTTTTATCTTGTCTGTCTCCTGTATAACCAGAGTCAGAGTAGAGTTTAATGTGTAAGTGACCATGTTTCTTATAGATTAATCCTTTTCCTGGAGCCTTCTTAATGTAAGATAACACCTATAAGACTTCGAGTCAATGCATCGTCCTTGGTCATTATATAAATTGGCTAAGAATCCCAATAATGTATGCAATATCTGGGCGAGTGAAGATAAATTAACTTTCCAATCAATCGTCTGTACCTACCAGCATCCTCTAACAGGGGTGAAGAACTATTCTAAAAGTCAAAGTTCTGATCAAAAGGAGTAGTCTTTCGCTTACATCTCATGAGACCTGTTTCCTGTAGAAGGTTTAATGTATATTTTCTCTGTGATATTGTCATTCTGTCTCTAGCATAAGTAAGGTCTGTCTATGTCTTTGGTTACAAAGTACTTTTGTAAATGATCTTTCTTCTTCTGAATACTTGTAGCATCATTGCTTGTCACCAATATATCATCCACATACACAGTTAGAAGCACACAACCACTCTCTGTCTGTCTATGTTCAATGATCTACAACACAGGGACGAAACCCATAAGCAGTAACAATACCTTTGAACTTTTTAAACCAAGTTCGTAGATTTTGATTCTTTCCTTGAGTAACATACCCAGGAGGTTATTCTATATACACCTATTATGAAAGATTACTATATAGAAAGACATTCTTGACATCTAGTTGATAGAGTTCCTAGGACTTATTGATAGCAATAAATAGAATGATGCTGATGAAATTCAATCAGGCAATAGGAGAGAATGACTCAAAATAATCAATATCATACTCCTAAGTGAAGCTTTGTGCTACTAAGTATGTTTTGTATCCATTCACTATACAACCAGGTTTGTATTTGATAGCAAACACCCATTTGCAAGTTGTCATATTTGTTCCCTTTAGTCTAGGAACCAATGTTCATGTTCCTCGAGACATAAGAGTTTGCATTTCTTCATCCATAATTGTTTTGCACTGTAGTAGTAAACTCGTCTCTTGGTAGTTCTTGGGAATTAACTCAGAAGTAATAGACAAGGCAAATGTACCGAAAGTAGGGTGAAGGCGATCATAGCTAACAAAATGGGAAATAAGATGTGCAGTGGAAATATGCGTATCTTTCTGAATAGCAATGGACAAATGAAGGTTTATAGATGACAGATCTGTAGATGGTGAAGAGGAAGTAGTTATGGTTAGGCGTGGTTGTCGTCAATATATCTGTAAAGTATTAGATACCTCTTTTTCTGTAGTACATGCATCATTGACATTAGCATCCTTAGATTTAACAATGGAAGGTAAAAACATACTTTCAGACAACGAAGGAACACTATCAAAGAAGTTTTTGTTCTTAAAGAATGTAATTTCAGCAGAAACAATATATTTCTTGGTAGTAGGAATGTAACAACGATAGTGTCACTAAGTACGAGAATATCCTAGGAAGATACAACGAACAGATTGTGGAGTAAGTTTATCTAGGTTTGGAGTCAAATCCTGAATAAACGCAACATCAAGATGTAGCCTCCTTTGTGGAATTTCCCTCCCAAGTGGAATGGATGGCATATGATTGATAAGACATGAGGCAATTAAAACAACATCAAACCAAAGATACTTGGGAATACGCATCTCAAACATGAGTGATCGGGCAACATCAAGTATATGACGATGTTTGCGTTCAGTCACATCATTTTGTTGAGATGTATGTAGACAAGATGTTTGCTGTATAATATCGAGATATTCACAATAATGACGAAGATTTGCTTGAGTAAATTCCAAAGCATTGTCAGTACGAAGAATTTTTGGACAAACAGAATATTGATTTATTATTTTCATAATTTTTTTTTTGACAATATCAAGAATACTGACTCTATTTTTCAATACATACACTTAAGATACATGTGAAAAATCATCAATAAAAACAATGCAATATCTATAAGGTGTTTTAGCAGAAGTTCATACATCACAATGAATCAAATCAAAAGGACTCTTACTTCGAATCAAACAATGACTACGAAAGGAAGCACGATAGTGTTTACGTAACTTACAAGATTCATACTGAAAAGAAGAAATAGATAATCATGGAAGAGTCTATTGCAGTTTTTTATGAGACGGATGATCCAAACGACGAGACCATATGATGGATGGTTCTGCTGTGGAAGTTAATAATGCAAGATCTCGAGGTTTCTCATCTTTGACAAATAGGTAGATTCCTTGGCCTTTCTCACGTCCCAAATCAATCCTCTTTCCCGTCTGCAGGTTTTAAAAGGCACAGTGAAAGGGGAAGAATGTCACAAAGTAATTAAGATGTTTGGTAATTGAATTAATTGATAAAAGGTTTACTTGGAATTTGGGTACATAAAGAACTTTGTTTAAAGTTAACTGAGACATAGTACGAATAATGTCTTGTCCAGAAATATGACATATTCGGCCATCTGCAATAGAAACAGATCTAATATCTAGTAATTAGGATATACGAGAGTAAATGTCACGACTACCTGTCATATGAGAGGATACTCCTGAATCAATGATTCAAAAACTGTTTCTAGAGACTAATAAACCAGAGATACCTGAGGTGAAGGCAGTAGCATGTGATGCTATGGCAGGGGAAGATTGAGTTTCTCGAAATTGAAGAAACTAGGCATACTTTCTGAGATAGTGTCACTACTGGTGCACTGGTAGTGGGAATAGTTGTAGATATATGTTGTAATTCTGTAGAAACCTGTGTCCAATCAGGCTTTCCAAATATCTTCTAGCAACGATTTAATCTATAGTTAGTGCGACCATAGTGCTAACACGGAGTACGACTTTTACCATCGGTTCGTCCGTGACCTTCTCTTTGGTTAAAACTGTGATCACAGCCACGACCACGAGTAGCAGTCATGACAGAATGATCAATGAAAGATGTAGATACGTCGGTAAAAACTTGGAGAACCCTAGCAAATGTGCTCTCTAGGTTGGGAGTAGAATCCACACCAAGAATCTGGCTTCGAATATGAGACGAGAGATCCGGAGTTAATCCAGAAAGATAAGCTACAACAGGGAGCTCCTTACAATAACAACGCATTGTAGTAATATCAGATGTAATTCCAGTAAGGTTCGAAGTGAACTAAAAGTGATTTTGTACTGAACTGTCCTCCATCTTCAGAGTAAAAATCTACTTGTAAATTTCAAAAACCTGAGAGATATTTTTCTTATACCTATACATCTACTTCAGGGTATCTCAGATATTCTTGGCAGGTTTAAGAATTATGACACTGCGAGCAACTATGGGTTTCATACTATTCACCAATTAGGAGACTATAGCTGTTGCAAACTAATCTTCATATGTATTATCTTTTGCATCAAGTGGAAGTTCAGTTAAATGTCAGAGCTTGCGATGAGTAGCCAAGAATGTCTCAAAACTCTGTGTCTATGATAAGTAGTTCTTTTCGTTAAGTTTCTCTAAGGTGCCACTCAAGTTCTTGACAAGCGATTCCTTTGAGGTCATGCTGAATAACATAAATCAAACCTGAAACGAGTATTATCTAGATTCAAAAATACACACCAGAAGCCAAGGGATAAAAAAACAAGTGGATAGCAAGCACCATCCTTAGTAGTGGCAGGAAGAAGGAGATATTGCTCTTTTATGAGCCGTACAGTAGTAGTAGCTATCGAATCACTCCCGGTGGTAGTAGAAAGAGTCTTCTACACACCAATCACATATAGGTATGCACAAGAGATGACGACAGAGGCCGCCTATGATAGAGGAGGGGTCGAGAGCCCCTTAGATCAGCTGGACAGGCTTCGTAAGGACCTTTCGGCAAAAATCAGGGGCCTTGGAAGGCCTAACGGCGGGGAGTAGGCATGCTGGAGGTCTTGACGGTGATGGCCTGGCCGGAGGAAGCCTGCAGGTGGCTGGACAGCAGTGGAGGAGGCTTGAGAGGGCCCTGGTGGTGGCGGAAAGGTGGCCTGGATGGCCTATCGGGGTTCGGGGTGAGTGTAGGTGAGGCTGACGGCGGCGGGAGAGGTCTGGGTTACTTTCGTGGGTGTCGGAGGTGGCCGGAGATGGGGTTGCCGACGCCCAAGAAGGAAGAGAATGGGTGGTAGCTAGGGTTTCTTCTTGTGCTCTAGTACCATGTAGAATAGAGAGAAAGGAATTTGTGTATATTGATACTAGGTTAACAGGATAGATGTAAATGAATGTATAAATGGATATCTAAATATCTTGTTACCCTATTATATCATCCAATATACAATACTCTCGTAACCTCAACATTATAAAGTTTCCAGATTTATAGGATGAACGTATAAGATACTTGATTCCTTTAAAAGAAAACACTGGAAAATGGCTACCATTTTTAAGTTTGTTTGTTGTTTGTCATGTATTTGACCTGAAAGGCACATAATTATACGTGGCAGTTCCATATTTCATTGTCTTTTCTCAATCTACTTTCATTTGTCACTCTCTCACATCTTATTATGTTGCTCTCTTAGTTTCCTGTTCTCTCCTTCTCACGTCTATTCCCATGTGTTCCTTGTTCTATTCTACACAAGCCCCACACCCTACAAACTACAAAGTCACCTCCTGTCTTATGTGTTTCTTCTCTTTTGCTTGTAAGTTGTAACTAGCCCACTGCCTCCTCCTCACCTTTTCTTTATCCGTGTTCTCTCATTTCCTGCCTCCTTTTGTCACAATTTCTTTTTCCCTATTTTCTCTCTCACGTTTTCTCATTTACTAATTCTATGTAATATGGGATTTAGATATTGATAAGAATAAGTTATCATTTTAAGATGTTGATATTACATACCCAACTAAAGCTCTTAGAAGTGACTTCTTTACTTCTATTATACTGCATTATAAATCCAATTACCTTGCAAGATAGTCATGAGCAGAACTTGGGAATTAATTAGATTTATTTTCTAATGGTACTTGTGCTCATGTCACAGTGAACATGTGCTTCTGCAGTAACTGTTGTATTTTTGGCATCTTTTTTCTCATTCAGAATTTACTAAAGAATAGTAATTTGAAGACAATAATGATTAGAAGCTGACTGTTTGTCGCAGGATATTGTTATGTCAAATAGTAGTTTCTCATTAATGGCGGTAACCTGATTAAGATGGTCAAGTCTATAAATTGATTGTAATTAGGTTGATTATAGCCTGTGCAACTGTACAAGTCTTCCCTAAAATGTTTGTACATCCATGTATATATTCACAGTGATTGAATCAATAATACTTACCAATTTACAGTGCAAACGCCATTATTTTTCTATCTTTTATGGTATCAAGTGATGATCATCAAATGACTGATCCTATGGCTTTTGCTCCTCTTTCCACGTCCTCCCCTTCCCTCCGTCATCTTCCCACCTCCCTTCCCAACATCGTCATTAGGTTAGATAACTCCAACCATTTAGTGTGGAAGACCTAATTTAAATCCTTCTTACGGGCTTATCAGCTTCTCAATTTGGTGGAAAGTCAATCTCCATCTCCTTCCCGTATGCTTGATAAAATGGACGCTGACGTTACATCCTCAACTCCAAATCCTACATATTAGTCTTGGCTCCTTTGAGATCAACTCACACTTGGCTGGATCCATAGTGCTATCAACGACACCATCATCCCTTAACTCATTGGAATCGACCACTACCATGAGGTATGGATCGCACTTGAATGTAATTTCTCCCAGCAAAATCAAGCGCAAGTAATGCAGCGTCGCACTCAATTGCAAAAGGGAAATCTTTCCATGACCGAATATCTCAATCGTATGAAGATTCTTGTCGACAACCTTGCCACCACTAGACACCTTGTGTCTGATGATGTGGTCACTTTGCATCTCTTGATTAGCCTTGAGTTGGAGTACGTCTCGCTCCGAACTGCCTTTACAGCTATTGGGACTATCCACACCATTGAGTGTCTCCATGGTGTCCTCCTCATGCAAGAAGCTGCTCTCTTACTTGATTAACCTGTTGTTACCAATGTCATTGCTACATCCCCAATGGTGCATGTTGCTCAAGCTTCTGTCACCACCTCTGCCGTATCGGTTGATGACTCTTGCCATTCATCTCACTCTTTCCCCTTTAAACACTGTGACAAGGGGAATGGTGGCACGGGTCAAGTTCGTTGCTAGGTGTGCAATAAGTTCAAACATAGTGCACTTTAATGCCACAATTAGTTCAATGAAGCTTTTCAGTCAGATTAGGCACATCAAACCAAGTGAGCACCCCCTAAGCCTATGTAGCCCAAGCTATTTCTTCTGCACCAAAGTTTGGGAATGTTTGGCATCTAGACTCCAGTGCTATCCATCATGTCACATCTGATCTTCCCAATCTGTATGTCTAGTTTAACTACAATGGTCCAGATCAACTACGAATTGGTGATGGGTCAGGCATATCTCACTTAGGTACATCTCCTTTTCAGGTTAATAATCACACATTTCATCTCCTTTTCATGTTAATAATCGCATATTTCATATTCGCTGTGTTTTATATGTCGCATTTATTTTTGTTAATCTCTTTTCTATTGCTCGTTTTACGCATGATAACAATTGTTACTTTGAATTTCATCCTTCGTATTGTCTTGTGAAGGATCGATTCACAGCTTTAAGCTTCAAAATAATCTCTATTGTATTTCCCCCAATGGTGCTTCTCCTGTGGCCTTGTTGGCATCATTCTCTCCATCTTCTTCACTCACTACATGGCATTGTCATTTGGGACATGTGGCGTTTGACATTGTGCACAAGACTCTCAATAATTGTTTTATTTCCTTTTCCAATAATGATGACATTTTTTATAACTCATGTATTTTGTGCAAATGTCATAAATTACCTTTTCAACCTTCAATGACTATTTCTTCTATACCTTTGGAGTTAATTCACACTGATATTTGGGGATCTTGTCCTATTACATCCAAAAATGGTTATCGCTATTATATTCATTTTTTGAATAACTTTTCTAAATTTTCTTAGTTTTATCCTCTTACGTTATGATCAGTACTTATGAGATCTTTCGTCGTTTTCTCAAGCATGTCAAAAATGTCTTGAATACTAAAGTTAAATTTCTACAAACAGACAAGTAAGTGAGTTTTTGTCTCACAACTTTCAAACCATTCTTCTTGATAATGGTGTTGGTCATCATATCTCGTGTCCAAACACCCCTTGATAGAATGGTGCTACAGAACTGAAACATCAGTACATCATTGAAACTGGTCTTGCTCTTCTCCTCCAGTCTAGTGTATCCATGTCCTATTAGCCCTTTGCTTTTGAAATTGCTGTTTACCTCGGTAATCACCTCTTCATTGGAAATCACCATGGGATATCCTTTTTCAAAAAATTTCAAATTACTCACTTCTTTGTAATTTTAGGTGTCAGTGTTTTCCATATCTACATCCCTATAGCAAACACAAGTTAGTAGTTCAGCCTGTTCCTTATGTCTTTCTTGGCTAACCTCTTGGTTATATTGGCTACCATTGTCTCAATCCCACTAGTGGTTGTATCTACATCTCTCATCATGTGTTCTTTGCTTAACACCAATTTCCTTTTCAACCTATCATCTCTTATAATACCTCTGCACGTGTCTCTTCTTCCATGGGTCTTGCTCAAGAGAGAAATGGCATCCCATCCTCATCTCTTTCCTCTACTATAGATCTGCCACTAAGGATTCTGTTGTCGCCCGACCATCCCCTGTCACTGTTGTTGGTGACGACCTCTCGAAGATCTCCACTTTTGCGTCGTTTCACAACCCATCTACGGACGTCACTGCAGCCAGTCCTATGCACCTACGAGCACCGTCGTCGTCATCCAATCACCATCACTCTTTCCAGTGACCACCTATATGGGTTGTTGCAGCTCATTCAGATCAGGTCCCACTTCCTCCATCTCCGTCAATTGTCGCTCTGTTGGTGGCTTTATTATATCTCTTGGTCCCAATCTAACTTCTTGAAGCTCCAAAAAGCAACACAGGCTGTTGTTCACTCAAGTATCGAGTCTGAATACAAAGGATTAGCAAACACCACATGTGAATCGATTTGGATCCAAAATCTCCTATCTGAATTAGAGTTGCATCTTCTCGTCTCCTGCTCTATGGTGTGACAATATATCTGCCATCTATTGCACTACTAATCTTGTCTTCCATGCCCTAACAAAGGACATCGAGATAGACTTCCATTTTGTTCACGAATGGGTTTGTCGCAAGCAACTCCAATTGCACTTCATCTCGTCCATTGATCAAATTGCTGACATATTCATTAGAGGATTGTTTTCTGTGCGATTTGGTTCTCTCAGTCCAAGCTTATGGTTCATCTCAATCCCGTTAACTTGTGGGAGAGTAATGACAGTAATGGACCTCTGATTAAGTTGGTCATATCTATAAATTGATTGTAATTAGGTTGATTATAGCCTGTGTAGCTGTATAGATCTTTCCTAAATTGTTTGTACATCCTTGTATATATTCACAGCGATTGAATCGATAGTACTCACCAATTTACTGTGCAAACACCATTGTTCTCTATCCTTTACTTATATTGTCCTTTTGGCTTTTAAAAGAACTTTAAGAATGGTAGTGCTAAAATATGTCATTTGTTATATTGATGGATAACCTGTTTGTTTATTCTCCGGTTCTCCCTATTTCTTTTGTGAAGGAAAGATATGGTGTTTTGACAAATTAATGCATAGCCTATCTGCTTTTTCTCTAGTATTCTCTGGTGTTGAATAAAAAATTTCATCCCAAAATGTAAAATAGCAGTGACAGTATAAAAAGAACTAAGCTAACAGAGCTTTTACCCAAGATTAAATCTTAAACTAAGAGAGAAAAAGAGATCTCCGCTTGAGAGCTGGCACATTTTTGGTAAATAGCGTTGTTCTGATTTCCCCAGATGGCTCTGGAAATTGCATGAATGGTAGATTAAATTGATGCTTTGCCAGCCTGAGTTTCCCTTTATCATGCCTGACAAAATATCCCATTTTTTGCAAGCAATCTTGGGTTTGAGCTTAATGGGTGAGTGGTGGGAAGGGCTTCCACAAGCTGGGATGTCTTTAAAAAAAAATTTGGTACTTAACAATTTGTTGGAGCATAGAAATTTAACCTATATTAAAGATGCTTGCTGCAAAAAAATAGGAAGTCCCATGCATTAATGATAGAAAAGATTAATTTTATGTGGTTCAACTATCAATATAACCAAGTTAAGTAATTGGCTGATATTTGTTGCTTAATAATATTATTTGGATGAGTTATTCTTTAATTTGAGCATCATCACTCTAGTTTTGTGGATAATGCTGGATTTAAGGCTCTAGAATGGAGTAAGATTAGGAATGAATCAAGGTGGAACGGAATCAAGCTGAGGAGAGGAAATGTTCCTTTTTTAAGGTGCTTCTAGTAACATATCCAGTGGGGATAGGGTGGGGCCTGTAGCTTAGAGGATTAGAATATGTGGCTACGAACCGTGGCATTAGGGAATGGAATCCCTCTTCGCCTACAATTGATCAGGGCAAGTGCGAGAAATTGACCTTACTTTATTTTCTCCAAAGCAAGGACCATTATAGGAGGTTGTGTGATACTCTGGAGCCACACATTAGCATCCAACTACCTAAAGTCAATTAATCAGCAATTAATTATCAAAAACAAATAACAAACCATCAAACTAACAAGAAACTAAATAAATAACTATTAACTGAAAATTTTCAATCAAATAAAAATCTATTCCTACTAAGAATCTGTGGTGTGCGGCTCAGGACTCCAACTATTTGTACTAGTGAATTGGACTGTAACTTTAATATTTTGCACTTGAAAGAAAATAAATACAAACATGTATGAGTGACATCCACTTGTCATCCAGTACACATCTATCCAAAAATCAAAACAATAAAACGAGCATGGAGTCTTTGACCATCAGCTCCTAAAACCACTCAATTGCCTTCTCGATAGCCACAAAACCCAAATTCTGCAAGAATCAAAAGCTACAAAACCATATAGCAAGGAAACACAATTTTCTTTTAATCATGCCTTTAAAATTCTTTTTCCATGTTCCTTTTTCAAATTCGTGCATACCTTGAAAATCATTATGTATCCTTGGAATGACTACTTTATGCCAACCCAAGCCCAGAAAATCACTATAAAACTCCGTCTCGAAACCAAAGTCTCTCTGGACCCAAAATCGAAAAGTCTGATGACATAGGAAACCACAACACACACACTCAGCGAGAAAACCTGTCGTGTTACTGTAGCCATCAGCGAACGACCAGCTAACAAGCAACCGCCAAAGCGCATTGTACTGTCATGGACAAGCCATCCTGTGTAGGAGCTCATCTGTCTTAGATTCCTCTCTCTGGGAACTCTCTAAACGTCCACTCTAGAACAAACACAGGATACGTTCTCTCGACGTCCTCAACTCAGACTACCCAGTCTCCAATTAGGGTCCTACCACTCAACAATCACAATCCTAGACCTGTAACTGACCCTCTAGAGGTATCAGTTGTCCCTGGTCCGCAAGTACAGTTCGACGGTTGTGACTCCTATCACTCAGCAACCACGATCTCGAACTCGCAACTGGTCTTCCAGGGGTATCAGTTGTCCCTGGTCCACCAGTGCTATTCATAGCCATTGTGGCTCCTACCAAAATACCAAGGAAAATCTTTTCCAAAAAATATACATTACTTTCAAAATCATTTTCAAACAATTTCTTACCATAAAAACCTTTGTAAAACTCAAAACAACATTTTAGATCAACAAACACTTAATGAACCCATCAAAATTGATCTGGCCAGCAGTCGGACATGCCTTCACACTGGCTGGGTGCCCCACAGGTGCCAGACTCGTCAGCTTGACGTGCCAGCAAAGCTCGTCAACAAAAATCACCACTAAATTTCGTCACAGGTTCAGAAAATAGAGCGGAAAAGCTCAGTTGGGTTGTTGAACTTGTCAACCCCACTGATTCTCCACAGGCCACGAAAACATGCAAATAATATATCGAAACGAAGATTTTTAAGTGTACTAACACTTGGAACAAAAATCATACAAATCCAACATCCACAACTCTAGATATATCAAATTAAAGCAAGAAAGCTTAAAAAAGGCTCAACAGTGACCATCTCCAAGAAAAATACTGATAAATTCATGAAAAAATACCTAAAAATTTCAAAACTCCCCTCACACATCACGATCCACTCAAGCAACAAGTTTGGATCAAAATCAAACTTAAACAAGAGGAAAAGAAGGGGTAGAGTGTGTATCTTTCTTGCATTTCTCCTCTTTTCTTCCTTTCCTCTTCTTCTCCTTTTTTTCTTCTCTTTCTTTCTCCTCTCTTTCCCACTTGGCCTCTCTCCTCCTCCCCCTTTCCTTCTTTCTTTCTTTCTTTCTTTCTTTCCCTGTTTCCTCTCTCGAGTCTTCCTTCACTTCCACTCTTTTTTTTTTCTCTATGTCCTACATTACGCCACCCTCTTCTTATATAACTCATGCCCCAACACCTTCGACAATTTTCGCGCACATTTTGCTTTGGAATCACGAAAGAAAGAAGAAATATCTTGGGTACACCTTTTTATAAAATAAATCACATGTTAGGGGTTATAGGTGGTAGAGTGACATTTTGAGGTTATTTTCCTTCTTCGGTCCACACACTCATGGGCAATAACACGTCAAATTGATCACAATCCAATAAAGCAAGGATAATTCACAAGTATTATATAAAGAAAACAGGGATTCAGAGAGGGAGACAACCATAACTTTCTAGGATTATCTAATAATTACATTCATAAACACACATGATCCACTCTCAGTCATCCCGACTAGACTCACATTATTGCATCAAAGGTACTATACAAGTGGGAACTAATTCTTGAGATAAAATTTGCTACACATGGGCCTAAAATGACCCCAGATGCTACAGGTTGGCTTTTTTTTCTTTTGCCTACTCTTTCATTTGTGTTCTGTTAATATGGAGAGAGAGTTATATGTTTTATCGTAACAAAGAATTATAATCTTTTATATATAAGAAATATTTAACACACAAGTAACCTAATAAATAGATAACACAAATATCCATATAAGTAATATTGAAAACAGCAATGCACTTTAAAAACAGTAGTGCACATCAAAATAAGTAATATTGGAAAAAATTTGATCTCCTTGCCTTGTAGGAAAAAATCTAAAATCTATTTTTTTTTTTTACAACAATACACATTAAAAATAGTGATATTGAAACAATGAAGATCCTAAATATTGTAACTAAAACTGGGGAAAAAAAAGTAACACTAAAACAAAAATAAGTGTACAATTGACATTGAAACTAAAATAAGAAAAAATAGTAATAATAAAACAAAAATAAGGAAATGTGAAATTTAAACTGAAACTAAAACTACAAAATTAAAACGTTATGAATAAAAAAATTGATATTACCAAATAAAAATGGATATTAAAGTGTAATATGCTATTAATATGATTCAGTTAACATAAAAATCTATCAATGAATGAAAATAGAAGGAAAATGAAAATTCACAAAATCATTAATATAACATAGGTGATTTTGTTATTTTAAAATCTTGATTTAATCTCAATTATGGGATGTGTTGTTTACGGTAGATGATGAAGGACCTTATCTAACGAAAGTAAAGACGGTCCTTATCTGATAATTTACTTATATATATATAGATATGTTAATAATTTAATGTTCTTTGTCAAATTTCGTGCTCTAATCATGTTTTTCTTGGATTGTTTTTGAACGGGGATTCTACAATTATAAGTTTCATGCTCCTTTTTGAGATTCAAGAGGGTTTTCAATCTCATTTTTAAGAAATAGTGCTTCTATACAATGTGAAAGAAAGTGAAACTAAGGTGGAAGAGAACGGTAAAGATGGTGGAAGACACACAATCAGTTAGTTGTTGCTTCTCATTATTTGTTATTAATAAAATTTACAATGACATTATTCTCTCCTACAATCATGGTTGATCAAGTAATACAAGGAAATAAGTTACAACATATAAGCAACAATGAATTACAAGAGTATATTGTGGAAATGTAAATCTAAACTAGCCTAATATAGGTGATGAGTGATTCTAGTCAACACTCCACAAGTTAATGGGAGTGAAGCGAACCAAGAGCTTGGGCATAAGAAAAGCGAAGCGTGAAGAAGACAGTCCCTTCGTGAATATGTCTATGATTTGGTCAATTGAAGAGATGAAGCGAACCTAAAGTTGTTTCCAATTAACTCATTCACGAACAAAGTGATAGTCGATTTGAATATATGTTGCACAAGCATGAAATACATGATTCATTGTGAGATATATAGTAGCAAGGTTATCACACCATAAAATTGTAAGATACTTTGATTCCAGACGAACTTACAAGTGGCATTCGTAAGACCCTTATATTCAAATTCATTGTTGGAGTGAGCCATTGTGTGTTGCTTCTTAAAGCTCCAAGAAATGAGATTTTGACCCAAGAATTTGCTAAAACCACTCGTGAAGTGTTTATCAAAAGGATCACTTGCCCAATCAACATCAAAAGAGTATCAAAAGGTGCTTGAGTGAAAAGGTGGCCATGTGTAATAGTGTGCTTTAAGTAAGGATCCGTTTTACGCCAGCCTAATGGGAATTATTGGGGCAATGCATATGTTGACAAGCTTGATTAACGATAAAGGCAATGTCTAGACAAGTAAGCGTTAGGTACTACAATGTTCCCACAATACTGCGATACTTTGAAGGATCAGAAAATGGTTTAGCATCATCAGGGTGTGGTTTTAAGCCAACAATAACTAGAGTGTTTACAAGTTTTGCACCATCCATATTGCATCGATGAAGGAGGTCATGTATGTACTTAGATTGAGTGAACAATAACGAAGAACTAGATAAATGTGCTTCCATTCCAAGAAAATAATTGAGTGTTCTTAAGTTTGTCATTGCAAATTCTTTGTGAAAGGTTTGAACCATAGCATCAAGAGGAGCACCTAGAGACCTAGTGATCATGATGTCATCAACATATACCAACATAAGCATGGTGAAGGTAGATGTTTGTTGAATGAAAGGAATCAAGTCAGCTTTGGATCCAACAAAACCAAGTTGTGAAATATGAGTACTAAGTTGATGAAATCAAGTACGAGGGGTTTGTTTGAGGCCGTAGTGAGAGTGATGAAGTCGACAAACAACACTTGGTTGGGTAGGATCAACATAGTCAAGAGGTTTCATCATATATACCATAGCTTCAAGATTTCCATGTAGGAAAGCATTTTTGACATCAAGTTGACGAAGTTGCCATCCACTTGACATTGCAAGGCAAAGAACCATTCGAAGGGTGATAGGTTTGATTACAGGACTGAATGTGTCATTATAGTTGATCCCTTTACATTGATTGTAGCCTTTGGCGATGAAGCAAGCCTTGTGTCAATCAATAGATCCATTCGATCGGCATTTTATTTTGAAGACCGACTTGCATCCTATGACATTCTTATGTGGTGGAGTAGGTTCAAGAGTCCATGTGCTATTAACAAGCAAAATGTTGTACTCATTTGCAATTATAGCTCACCATTTGTTGTTGGTAGAGGTTTAGGAGAAGCAAGTGGATTCTACATCATCAGCTAGGGTAGCAACATAATACCTTTTCTTGAGAACACGATGTAGTGGAAGGGTGCCATTGCAAGATTTGGTCACCATGGTGTGAAAAGGGACAACGGAGCAGGGATGGTGGTGATGGCAGTGGCAAAAGATGATACCAAAGAAGGAGCTACAGGATTGATGGGAGTAGCAACTAGGCGTTCCGTCGATGACTAGTATATAACGTCGACATTGAATGTGGTGATAAAAGGGAGAGTCGATGGGAGTAGAGTTGGTGTTAGTGGTGTCTACGGGGGTTGGGTTGGTGGCCAGAGGTGCCTATGTTGGCATCGATGAGGATGCTTGTTGTCAATCTCGATAGACTTGAAGGGCCAGGTGAACGGACTAGGATGGAGGAGTTAGTAAAGATAGTGGAGTCGGTGGAGCTATGAGGGCGGAGAAATCAACGACAAATGGTGGTCCAATCATGTGCTGTCTTGGCAAGGGAGTGGAGGTCAATGGCTGTAGATGATGATCGACAAGTGGTGGTTTTATGCTGCATGGTAGACTACTTGAAAGAGAAGAGTTAGGTTGTGAGTTCTCAAGCAGATGCAAAATAAATGGTTTGAGAGAGAAGGTGTCTTCAATGAAAAAGACACTTCAAGAAATGTAAATTCGTCTTGTGCATGAGTCAAGACAATGGTAACCAACATAGTCATTTAGGTAACTAAGAAAAATACACGATAAAGATCATGGTTCCAATTTGTGTTTTGTATGAGGACGAAGATAAGGAAAGCAAAGGGAGTCAAATGTTCGAAGAAAAGCATAATCTGGTGCTTTATCAAAGAAGGCTTCCCAAGGAGATAATCAATTTAGATGTTCAGAGGGAATACAATTAGTCAAGTAGACCATGGATTGGTAGAGAAGTGTAAGGACAGTATCTACAATTTCATGCGGCCGCACCATTTTGTTGGGGAGTATGAGGAGACGAAATACGGTGGCCAATTTCATGATCCAAAAGAATCTATTGAAATTATTTAGAGAGAAATTCTTTAGCACCATCTACTTGGAGAAACTTGATTTTGGTATTCAAAATATTTTTAGTATGTGTCAAGAATTTGAGAATGACATCACATACATCGGAACATAAATGAAAGGATAAAACCATGAAAATTTAGAATAATCATCCATGAATTGTATGTAATATCGAAAACCTTTTATTAATGTAATAGGAGAAGGTTCCCAAATATCAGTATGTATCAACTCTAAAGGTTTAAATGCACGAGAAGACAAAGAACTAAACGGTAGTTGATGACACTTGCTCATAACATGAGTAGTGCAGAAGTCATTTTTATTTGATAAAAAGAGAAGTGAGCCTTTGTCAAGGACATGGTGGACAGTATCCATTGCGGTGTGGCCAAGATGACGATGTCAAGTGGAAAGAGATGGAGAACGAGCAAAGGAAGCCAACAATGCAATTGGTGAGCAATCGATTGGAGGAAAGGCAGTAAAGTTCAAGCTGAAGGAATCCTTTAAGAAGAGTAACACCCAAGGATCGATCCTTCACAATGCAATACGAGGGATGAAATTCAAAATAACAGTTATTATCACAAGTAAATGAAACCATGGAAGGAAGATTGGTGGAAATAGAAGGAACACAGAGGATGTTGTGGAGATGAAATACATGATTATTTGCAATAAAGGAAGAAGTGTCCGTATGAGAAATCATCAAACCTCACCTATCACCTATTATGAGTTTTCTGGACCAGCATAATCGGACTGGATAGAAAGGTTTGCAAGATCAGAAGTCACATGATGCAATGCATGTGATGCAACAGATTAAAGATGCTAAACAGCCTCGTTGCCAGTCTAAGGTGAAGAAGGCGGAACAGTAGCATGAGCTTGTGGGTATCGAGGTAGAGCTGTTGTTTTCAGCTGATAGCTTTGATCGAACCTATTGTAGCATGTTAAGGTAGTGTGGCCATGACGATTGCACACTTGACATCACATGTTCCGATTTCCTTTGTTGCCACATGATCTGTTGTTGTAAGTTGGATTGTTGACGGCCACCAGGTTGCTCCATATAAGAGGAAGAAGGTGTTGTGGTGGAGAGTTGCTTGGAACGTGTGTGATGATGAGGAACATTTGCCATTGGTGACACAACAACTTATGTGATAGCTTCATTATCTAAAAGGAGGGATGCTTCTTGAGTCAGAAGTACTCCATGAAGGCTGTCGAGAGTATGGGAGATGCCGGCGGCATTCAATGCAGTCTGAATCTGAGAGTAGTCAGGAACAAGACCAATAAGAATGAGAGAAGTGATTTCATCATCGGAAACCGGTCGACCAATAGCAGCGAGACTATCAACAATCATTTTGGCACGATTGAGATATTCAACAAGAGAGAGAATGCCTTTCTGAAGTTAGTGAAGTTGAGTGTGTAGTTGCATGACGCGTGCCTGATTTTGTTGAGAGTAGTGATTCTCAAGAGTTTTCCAAGCATCATGGGAGGTATTGACGTCGTTGAGTTGTGGAACGATTGTGTCATCAAGTGAACTCAAGATCCAACCCAAAGCAAGTTGGTCATGAATGAGCCACATTGCATAGGCAGGGCTGGGTGTTGAAGTGGTGGCTGTGGTGTCCTTGTTAGAAGCCATGTCAAGTGTTGAAGCAGAAGTGATTGTAGGTGAGGGGCAAGGAGTTGTTCCTTCAAGGAGATCAAGCGTGCCATACGCTTGAAGGAAGGGCTTGAAGCTTGTCTTCCACACAAGATAGTTGGTGTTATCCAAATGAATGCCAAGGTTTGGGAGGGAAGGGGGAAGTGAAGAAGAGTTGTTGGAGGATGCGAAGACCATTAGGATCCAACATTGTTTGACGATAAGCTCAGGTACCATGTAAGAAAGTGAAATGGGGGAAGAGAATAGTAGAGATGGTGGAAGACACTTACACGATCAGTCAGTTGTTGCTTCTCATTATTTGTTATTAATAGAATTTACAATGTCGTTATTCTCTCCTATAATTATGGTTGACCAAGTAATACAAGGAATAAGTTACAACATATAAACTGCAATGAATTACAAGAGTATACTGTGGAAACATAAATCTAAACAAGCCTAATATAGGTGATGATTGATTCTGGTCAATATGATATGTGGAAAATGATGAGGGAGAAAAAAGATCTATTGCATCAAGATATATAGTTACATATATATAGGTTTTCTTAGATAAATGGATATCTAATAATCCATATAACTAAGATGAACTTAATTATAGGAGAGCATATATAGGTTTTCTTAGATCTATTGCACGGCACGACACGACATATATATTTATTATGCTCAACTTAGCACACAAACAACCAAAAAACCCTACACTCAACCCTTTTGTAAAATTATTAGCGATTTGACGATTGAGTGTTTGGTGTTGAAATAATTCCCCATATCAACATGACTCTAACATAATGGCAGTCTGTCTCTATATGCTTCATGTGTTCATGAAAGATGGGATTATTGACAATGAATATAGCTACTTGTTTATCATAATATATAGGAATAGGCATCTTAACAGTGAAACCAAGATTTGAAAGGAGTAATCCAATTCATAGCAGCTTGTAGGCTGTCTGTGTCATAGATTTGTACTTTGTTTCTACATGAAAACTACATTATGTTTCTTGTTGTGTTAAGTGACAAGATTTCCTCTTACATATGTACTCAAGCTAGATGTAGACTTTCTATCTTTTCTGTCTCCAGCATACCTCGAATCAAAATATGCCTCTATCTTCATATGACCACTCCTTTTATAGACTAAGTCCTTTCCTAGTGGATGTTTTACATATGTAAGAATCCGTAAGGCTTCATCCCAATGTACCCTTTTGGACTTATGCATGAACTAGCTGATTGCATATGAGATGTTTAATCGTAACACTGTCAAATATATGAGTTTCCTGATCAAGTATCTGTATTGATCAAGATCCTATAATAATTCTGACGTAGTATCCTAGAAGGATGGTGTCAGAGTGTTCTTTGACTTGCATCCCAAAAGTCCTGTCCTTAGAGAAGGTTCAAAACATATTTTCTCTGTGACGGTGTTATCTTTCCTTTTCCATAGACAAACTCAATCTTGAGAAAATACCATGGTTTATCTATATCTTTAGTGATAAAATGTATCTTAAGGTGCTCCTTTATCTCTTTAATACCTAAGATATCACTACCTATCATTAATATTTTATCAACATATACTATCAGCAAAACACACCTTATAGTCCTCTTATAGAACACCGAACGATCAACGACACATCTTTGGAAATCTTTGGTCATAACCATTTGACTGAATTTTTCAAATCGAACTCTGGAACTTTGTTTTAGGCCATAGATAGTCTTCGTCAACTTACACATTCTATCCTCCTTCTGAGCAACATATCCAGGGAATTGTTCCATAAGCATTGAGTCAGTCTGATCATTATGCAAGAAGACATTCTTTACATTTAGTTGACATAGCTTCCATGAATTATTTATAGTAGTAGACAATAATATTCTAATGGAATTAAGGCATGCAACAGGTGAGAAGGTTTCTACATAGTCAATGCCATAAGTTTGAGTGAATTCTCGAGCAATCAATCTGTCAATTGTGCTATCAATCTTGTACTTCATTGTATATATCCATCTGCAGGTGACTATGGTAGCTTCAACAGGGTGAGTTATCAACTTTCAAGTACCACGAGCTGATTATGTTGCTATTTTCTTATCCATGGTTACCTTACATTTAGGATCTATCAAGGTCTTTTGATAATTCTTGGGAATAGACTCAGGGGAGATATACAATGTGAAGGTATGAAAAATAGAGTTGAAAGAATCATAAGAAACAAAATTGGAAATGAGATGACTTATAGAAGAATGAGTATCCTTATGAAGTGCAATTGGAAGGTTAGAATCAACTAGAGGTGGATTTGTAATTGTAGAGACGGATAGTTATATTGTTAGAGGTGGTGATACACCTGCAAAGGACGAGACACCTAGTTATTTGCAGTGGTGTCTTGAAGATCATCTGTGATGGGGAGGTTAAGAATAGATGGAAGAGGACATTCAACATTAAATGTAGCACCATCAGACCATGCTTTGGACTAAAAAATGTGTCATAGGCAGACAAAATTTTGTTTTGTTGGAGGATGAAAACATGAGTAACCCCTTTAGGTGCGAGAGTAACCAACAAACATGCACTGGGAGATAATTTATCAAGTTCAGAAAGAGATCCTTGACAAAAACATGACACCTAAAAACTCTCTAATGGAGTAGAAGGTATCCTATTGTAACACTCCGGTGCTACACAACATTACAAGAACTACCTAAGCTTAATTAAAAGCAACTAAGCAGCAATATTAAGCAAATAAAGCTAACTACCCAGACCTGTGTGCGGCAAACGTGGCATCGAACAGATGCACCAGACTAGAACTGTTCCAACACCCTACCACCTGAAACAAGAAAGCACACGCGTGAGTGACAGGAATGTCACCCAGTACGCGTCCCAAAGCAACACTAAAAGCACATAAAACCTCGTCAGAAAGCATCATTTTCAAAAACCTTTATCTGCAATTTTCAAAAACTTGTAAAGTAATGCTTTTCAAACCTTTTCTTTCCTTTCAAAATCTCATGCTTTTTCAAAGTCTTTATTCTCAACACTAGAGAAAATCAATCATTTCATCTAGTTTCCTAGCCCAAAACATTATTTAAAAACCACAGGCATAATCTGCCACAAAAATCGGGCTAGAAATTAGTTATCATATACAAATCTACATTTCCATTGTTTTTTCAAAATCTTTATTCTCAACACTGGAGAAAATCAATCATTTCATCTAGTTTCCTTGTCCAAAACATCATTTAAAAACCACAGGCACAATCTGCCACAAAAATTGGGCTAGAAACTAGTCCACACACATAAAACCACATAAATCCATTATTTCCATATCCATACTGATCGTATCACCCTGGCCACAGGCGATCGACCTGGCCTCAAGCAGCTGGTGTGGATTCCATGTCACCACACCCACACTGCAGTGC
Source organism: Posidonia australis (assembly GCA_024699735.1). Taxonomy (NCBI): domain Eukaryota; kingdom Viridiplantae; phylum Streptophyta; class Magnoliopsida; order Alismatales; family Posidoniaceae; genus Posidonia; species Posidonia australis. The sequence continues at coordinate 65 of JAMKQA010103850.1, read as the reverse complement.
CGCGGTGAACCACCCTGTACTGGAGTTCAACCGCCCCGGCCGCAGCCTCAAAATGTACCCTCACT